>CAKNYM010051681.1:277217-307141 GCA_932195095.1 Andricus curvator
ACAATTTGGAGCTGAGATAAGGTCCTCCTCTATAATTAACTCTGTAACCTACAATTATTTAAATTTTTTAATTTTTATGACACCTGCATTTACAGAAAATGTCAAGGAATTTGCCTGATTTTTTGCGCCTCATTTATTCTGATTTTTCAACCAAATTTAACGCGTCAAAGTTCACTGTCGTGAAATTGACGCTGTTAGCCGTGTTTTTGTACCTTCACTCAACTGCCACTTCATTTGTAATTAATGTATGACGGTGTCATGAATAGAGAAGTTGTTCGCAATAAAATTATCTTTGCAGTGAAGTTTGTGACGTTCTTGAGCGATTTTTTTTCACTGACTTAATCAAACTTTTGTAGAGAGGTCAACATTTTTGAAACCTATAGTAAGTTGTTGAATTTTAAAGCCAAAAGGACGAATTATCTACAAAACGGTTGAACTTTCCACCCAAAAATATGATTTTTAACAAAAAAGTTAATTTTAAACCGAATAGTTTAATTGTATACCAAATTGTTGATTCCTTCATCAAATCAGATTAATTTAGACCCAAACTGTTACATTTTTAATAAAAAAAGGATAAATTTTCAACCAAGAAGATTAATTTTCGACTCTTAAAAGACGAATTTTTAACAAAATACATGAATTTTCAACTAGAAATGATCAATTTTCTATAAAAAGTATCAATTTTCAACCAATAATGGAATAGTTACATTGATAGTTAAAAGAATGAATTCTCAATCAGAAAAAAAAGAATTTTCAACAAATTAGTTACATTTTCAACAAAAGAGGAGAATTTTCAACTAAAATAATGAATCTTGAGAAAAAATGAATTTTCATCAGAAGAGTTCAACCCAGAAGATGATTTTTTAACGCAGAAGATTAATTTTCTAAAAATGAAATAGTTAAATTTTTAAGCATGTAGTTGAATGTAGTTGAATCAACTAATAAAGATGAATTTTCCAGCATGAAAATTAATTTTGGACCAAAAAAGACGAATTTTCAATAAATCACAGGAATTTTCAACTAGAATATATTAATTTTCAATAAAAATATAAATTTTCAACCAAAAGTGGAATAGTTACATTGTTAGTTAAAAAAATTAACTCTCAATAAAAAAAATTGTTACATTTTCAACAAAAGAGGTTAATTTTCAACTAAAATAATGAGTGTTAAAAACATGAAGTTTCAACAAAAGATTTGAACTTAAAAGATGCTTTTTAAACCCAGAAGATTAATTTTCTAAAAATGGAATAGTTAAATTTTCAACCCACGAGATGAATCTGCAACAAGAAAAGTGAATTTTTAACAAAGTATTTAGTTGCATTTTCAACAAAATAATAACAATTTTAACCAGACGAGATGAATTCCGAACAAATTTTTTTCAATTTCTTCATTTTTCTTGGGTTATATTAATTTAGTGTGAATTTAACCCCAAAAACGAGAAAAGAAGGGAGAAAGGGTATGTTTCTTAAAAATAGAGAAAAAAAGAGTTCTTTAAAATTTATCATCAGGAAATAAACTAGATGTTATCTTATTTCGTAAAGTTACTTCCTCTGACCCTCTCCCCCCTCTATTTGGTAACGTAATTTATGGACGGCCCCTAAAGATGAATTAAAATTTTTATTTATTCTGAATTTAATTTCTCACCTGTTAAATAAAATCTATTTACATATTTTTATTTAATTCCCAAAAATTCTAAATTTAAAGATCAGACGAAGGATTAACTCCAGTTCATATTGCTGCTGCCTGGGGTCGATGCAAAGTACTCGAACTGCTTCTGGCTAATGGCGGAGATCCTTTGCTACTCGATAATGAAGGATACAGTCCATTTCACTTTGCCTTCGATGGAGTCCATTACGAAGCGATTGATACACTTCGCAAATATTGCGGAGATCCTGGTGACGAAGATGAAGAAATCAAATACTATATAGCACTCGGTACTTGCCAATATAAATAAGAAATCTTTACCAAAGAAAAATGATTCAATTTTGTAAAATGTATTGTATTAACTTTTTTTATATGAATTTTCTAGAAAAGCTCTTCATCAACAACAAAAACCTAGTTGCCGAATATGTAGTCTCGGACGAACAATCAACAGAAACTTTGAACATTTCGCCTGAGAATCTTCTGGAAGTCAATATTAAATCAACTGATAGTTCAAGTACTTCAGGGGCTCAAATCCATCTTAATGACAATTTCGTGACTCGCAGGAGAAACCAGAAAGTCCGGAAGCAAGAGCAGGAAAATGAAAATATACCAGAGGTAACGAATACCGACTTTGGAGACAAAACTGCGCAAGATGAAAAGGTTCTTGTTAGTCAAATTATAAGCAGACTCTCCACATCTTTCTCCAGCGATTTGACAAAATCCGATCTCACAAATAGTTCTTCATTGTTCGGGAGGAGAATGGGATTAATGTCGAAAATAAAGAATCCACCAAGTACGGCTCTTAGAGATGAAACTTATTCAAAAGTTCGTAACGAATCGGCTCGGAATTCCAACAGGGCGAAATTAAAAAATGACTCAAAGGAAGAACGAACTCCAGTTAAGTCTGCTTCTGCGAAAAAGTCTGAGAAAGTTGGAACAAAAAGTCCTTTTTTTAAACCCTCTGGACTCGATCATTCTATTGTCAGCAAGTCTCCCAATTGCAATATTGTTTCCCGGTTCGAGATGAAGAAGATTCATGAAAAATCGCCGATTGTTGATAGACCGGTTTTGAAGTCTTTGGATAATTCCATCGTCAGCAAATCCCCGAATTGCAATATCGTCTCGGCTCTTGAAAGAAAAAGGAAATTAGCGAAGACTCCGTCTTTCGAGAAAAACGTGACCCCAAAACTTGTGAGGAAACCTCCCCAGAAAATGATTTCGCGAACACCCTGCGACGTGAAGAGCAGACTTTTCAAATCCAACTCTGAAAAAACGGCTCTAGTCTCGAAATCCCTCCCTAGAAATTTTCAAAGAACTTCTACGAAAATTCTACAAGAAAGTAAATTGCCCGTTTTTAAAAAACCGGTCAGTGTCAGCAGGAAAACCAAATCTACGAAATGTAACGATACCGAAGAATCGAGTGGAGTTTACAGTGAATCGAGCAAAATCTCAAATTTCAAGAACGTAGCAATGAAATTGGAAGACTACTTGCCGGAGGATTTTGAATCTTTATCCAATAATAATGACGTGCAAAGCACAAGATTGGCGGAGAGTTTTGATCATGGGATTCTAAGTTCGGTGACTGATGCAGGCGAAAAGGTTTTGAATACTTCGTTAGAAAATGGAACTTCTCAACGAAGCCGAGAACCGATTTCAAGATGCAATTTAAAAGCTAAAAGCCCGGAAAAATTGGCCCATGTGAAAAGTGAGATTGATGATCAGGCTTCTCGAATGCATGATAGTTCAGTGGATTGCAAACCTTTTAGCAAATCTAATCTTTCGGATGAATCATCGCTATCTACTGATCCAAAGTTAAGTGAAGAAGATAAAGTCAAGAGAATAGAAAATGTTCTAGAAGGAAATAGGGAGAGTCTCCTGACAGAGGATTTAACAGAAAGAAGCTGCTTGAATAGGTAAGATATTTTTTATTAGCAGGGAATAAATAATCTAAGAGCTGGCTACATAAATTGCTTGTGATTTAATACGTGCAATTTTTTTGCTTAAAAAAACTCGATTTGTAATATCAATTACAGCTTCAAATGGGCGTAAATAGGGGGGGGGGGCAGCTCGTAAAAACCTGTAAATTTAAGGGAATTCCTTAAAAAGGCGTGCTTAATTTTTTTGTTAACTAAAAATTTAACTATTCCATTTTTAGTTAAAAATTGATCGGTTTTAGTATCTGGCTTAAAATTAATTCTTTGTGGTAGAAAATTAATCTTCTTGGTTGAAATTCATTTTTTTGCATGAAAATTCAGCAATTTGTTTGCAATTTTTTCTCTCTCTTGATTGAAAAATCTTTCTTGATTAAATATTCAGCTCATGTTGAAAACTTGTCTTTTTTGGTTAAATTCGACTGTTTTTGCATACAAATTAACATCTTTTCTGGTTGATATATAAACTGGGCTGAAAGTTAAACTATTTTGTTGACAATTAATTTTTTTGTTTGAAGATTCATAATTTTAATTAAAAATTCAACTCTGTGGTTGAAAAATAAACTATTTTGTTGAAAATTCGTTTTTTTTTCTTTTGCTGAAAATTATTTGTTTTTTTACCGTAAATGTAACTATTCCAGTTTAAAATTTAACTATTTAATTTTTGGCTGAAAATTCGTTCTTTTTTTGGAAATTAATCTTCTTGATTGAAAATTAATCTTTTTGTTGAAAATTCAATTATTCTAGTTAAAGATTCATAATTTTAGTTGAAAATTCACTTCATCATTTTAGTTAAAAATTCACCTTTTCGGTTTAAAATTCTACTATTCCAGTTGAAAATTCATCATTTTAATTGAAAATTCATTACTTTATTTGAAAATATAACTATTTTTTTAATTATTTATTTTATTTTTTTTTTTAAATTATTATTTTTTAACTAAAAATGTAGCTATTCAAATTGAATATTCCGTCATTTTAGTTGAAAATTTATCTATTTTTTGAACATTAATGTTTTTAACTGAAAATTTAACTTCAATTTTGGGTTGACTATTAATATTTTTTAGTTGAAAATTCATCCATTTTGTTAAAAATTCGCCTTTTTGGTATAAATTAAACTTCTTGGTTGATAATTAATCTTTTTGGTTATAAATTTAACTATTCCAGTTTATGATTCATTATTTTAGTTAAAAATGTATCTTTTTTATTTAGAATTCAACTATTCCAGTTGATCATTTATCATTTTAGGTAAAAATTCATCAGTTTTGTTGAAAATTAATTTTCTTAAACTGAAAATCATTAGAAAGAAAACTAATTTTTTACAAGATTGTTTAATTTTATAAGCCAAAGAGATGAATTCTCTACAAAACATTGTATTTATTTATTCATTTTCAAGCTGAAAATACTAATTTTCACCAAAAAAAGGTAAAAGTTGATATTCGAACCAAAATAGATGATAATTTTTAATAAAAAACAGTTTAATGTAAACAAAAAAGACGAATTTTCAACAAAATACTTGAATCCTCAAATAAAAAAATTAATATTCACTTATACAGCTGCATTTTAAACCAAAAGTATTAATTTTCTACAAAAAGACGAATTGTCAACCAAATACGTATATTTTCTACCATATAGTCGAATTTTTAACCAAGAAGATTAATTTTCTACCAGAAAAGACGAATTTTCAAGAAAACACATAAAATTTTAACCAAATAGTTGAATTTTCTACCAGAAACACAAATTACACCAAGTTTCAACTAAATATTTTGAACAATGGATGTGATATTAGTCCAAATTTTTTTGGATTAATTTTTAGTTTATATTTTTTTCTAAAAATTATAAACTTAATAGTTGAATTTTGAAACTAAAATCGATTAATTTTTAACCAAAAATCGGGCAGTTTTTTCAAGTCAAAAAGACGAAGTTTCTGTAAAACAGTTGATTTTTCAATCCGAGAATATCAATTTTCACCAAAAAAAGTTAATTTACAACCATTCAGCTGGATTTCCAACAAAATATTTCAATTTTCAGTTAAAAACAAAAAAATTAATTTTCAACAACTATGTAGTAGTAGTATTAGTAGTATTTAATAGAGTAGTTCAACATATTTCGACAAAAAAGATTTTATTTTAAATTAAAAAAATAAAAAGATATTTGGACTCAACCAACGAAGAAGAATTTTCAACATAATACTTAAATCCTCAATTGAAACAGATTAATTTTTAAATAAACAGTTGCATTTTTAACCAAAAAATTGATTTTCTGCCAAAAAATACGACATTTTAACAAAATAGTAAAAAAATAGCCACGAAAGGTAATTTTCAACCGAAAAAGATTAGTTTTTAACCAAAAAAGATGAAATTTCTACAGAAAGAAATACAGTTTCAAACGAAAAAGATGAGTGTTTAACAAAATAGATGAATTTTCAATAATAAAACATTTGTTAGTCAAGAAAGAAACAAAATTTCAAACAAATTGTTGAATTATTAAGCCAAAAAGACGAATTAAAAAAAAGTTGAATTTTCAACTAAGAAATGTGACTTTTTAACAGAATTCTTGAATTTTCAACAAAATAATTCAATTTTGAACCAAATAAAATTTCTAAATAAAAAAGATTAATTCGGAAAGAAAAATGTAATAGTTGTCTTTTCAACCGAGAAGAATGAATTTTCAACCAAAAATTGTTGAAGTTTCTTATTGGTTTCTATCGATTCAGTTCGCATTTAAGTTGAAAAATGAGAAAAAAGGGAAAAGACTGTGAAGCCAACTATAAATAAATAGGAATTTTGATAATTTATAGATTAAAGAACACGATTTTGAAACTAATTTTCAAAATTTGTGGCACTATTCACACTATTTTTGATCTCTAAAGTGAGTCCGAAGATTGTAATGTTTTATTTCGTTTTTATTTTTAGACCCGGTAATGAATCTTTTGTGAGCATTGAAGAAGAGTACAAGTACAAAGATTCTGAAGAAGGAGTTATTTTATTGGAACGCAGACTTTGTATCTCGCCTTCGTGGTAAGAATATTTCTATAAATAATCTTGAGTTGATTCATTTCAAGTTGGACAGGCTGTGCATTAGGGTGGGCCGAAAATGCAAATGTTTCGAATTTCAAAAATCGACGGGGCCTAAAAGCTTGTGTATGTTACAAGTAGTTTATTCTGAAAATTTGAGTCTGATTAAAAACTAATTCAGTTATCACAAGCGTATTTTAAATATTAAATAGCGAATAGCGCAAAATTTTCTTTATATCTGATTTTCTTTTTTAAATTTTGATAAATCTTGCCTACTAGAATTTTTAGTCTATTTTAATCTATTTTCTTTTTCTAAATTTTCGCTAAGATATGAATAAAGTCAGAGCTATAATTGTATCTTTCTTAAAACAATACAAAATGTTCATTTTGTAGGTTTACACATTATATTATTTTATTACAGAATGTTAGAAAATTTCATTGTTTAAAACAAAATACAATTAGAGCCTACTTTATTCAAATTTTAGCGAAAATTTCGAGAGAAAAAAAAATGCAAAATAGAGAAAAACCGGCGCCATTTTGTCAATTTTGACAATTTTTGCTTCTTCATAGAGGAAGCTTTGTAATGGTAGCATTTTATAAAAAAATTTAATTCATTTAATTAAACCTTCCTCAATTTAAAAAGGTCTAATACAATGTTCTAAACAATTGCCCGGGTGTGTGTGTGTGTATTAAAAACTTCTAAATTTTTGTTTGAAATCTTCAAAAATCTACGTTTTGTTTTTGAATTTTTTAAAAATCTTTTCAAAACTTCTAAATAACTTTTAAACTTACTCGATTTTTTTTTTAAATTTTGTAATCCTGAAATAATGAAAAATTTTGCTTTAACATCACACTCTTCTTCGAAATTTTAGGAAAGTAATTTGCAATTTTTTGAAATCTGTAAATTTTCTCTTAAAATTCATTTTTTTTAATAAAATATTATTTCACATCTTTCCAGGAATATTAAGATTTTTTTTTTAAATCTTCATTTTGTTTTAAATTTTTTGAATTTTTCTCCAAATTTAAAGTATTTTCGAATCTTTTCAAAAACTTTAAAATTTCTAAATATCTTTTAAGATTATTCGAATTATTCCTCTTTTTCGTTTAAATCCTGCAAAAAATAAACAAAAAATTGCTTTAAAATCTTTCTGATTCTTTTTCAATAATTTTGGAAATCTTTAACATGTTTTGAAATATTTTTAAATATTCTCCTAAAATTCAATTTTCAAAGAAAAAAATTATTTGATATTTTTCCAGGAATCTTAAGAAAAAATTTCATAATCTTAAAATCTTTCAAAATTCTTAAATAGCTTCTGTTTCAAAATCTTCAAAAATCTGCATTTTGTTTTAAATTTATTGAAACCTTCTCCAGTATTGAATTATTTTCGAATCTTTTAAAAACTTCTCAAATGTCTAAATATCTTTTAAGATTATTCGAATTATTCCTCTTTTTTGTTTAAATCCTGCAAAAATTAAACAAAAAATTGCTGTAAAATCTTTCTGATTCTTTTTCAGTAATTTTTGAAATCTTTCGAAATTTTTTGAAATCTAATCTAATCCAAGCAATTGTCCGGATGTGTGTGTGTGGATGTCGAATTTTTTTTGAACACGATAACTTCGAAACGGTTGCAGATAAATTGATGAAATTTGGAGGGCTTATTTTCACTACTAATATATTGAAACTGACCGAAGGATTTCTAAAAATATTTATTGCATTTTTTTAGCACTCAATAATGTTTTAAAAATCGGTTTTTTATAGTAAAACTTTTTTCATTACGATAATTCAAAGTTGATGCAACAATATAAAAGATTCCTTAGTTGAATAGAAAATACGTGTTGATTTGAGACGAATTGATTGAGCTATAATATTGATACATTTTATTAAAGAGTAGAACATTTTTTAAATTAATTTTCAATTATATGACATTAGCATACACAGATTGCCCAATTTGAAAAGAATTTGTCCATTTTGTAAATTTTTAAGTAAACAAAAATTTATAAAGAATTTTTTCTACAGTCTCATGGTCAATAAGGAGGAATTAACTTCATTTTATACTTGCTCAACAGCCGAATCTGGTAAGTACATTTATATTTAGTTATTTAATAGTTATTTAATTTAGTCTATTAATCAGGGTTGCTACAGGTCAGGGGATTGTGGAAAGTCCAAGAATTTAAAACTGGTCAGAGAATGTCAGGAAAAACCTGAAAGATTCAGGGAATTTTCGATTACGTGACATTTTTAATTTGAGAATTTTCTGCACCATCAACTTTGCATAACAAAATTTCTATATAAATAATTTTACTTCATGATAAAATTTATTTCTAACTGTTTCTAAACACTATTGATAGAAGAGAACATTTAAATTGTAAATGATTATTTGATAATGGGAAATCATTCTGTTCTTCACATTTCGCTACTACACTATAATTTGTCAACTTTCTTACATTTTCAGAGAGATAAGAAAAATTAAATTGTGGGCAAAAACTTATTTTGAAGAATTCGAAAAAAAATTAGAAGCTTCTTAATAATTATGAAAAATTTGAGGAGATTAAATTTTATTCAAGATTTCTGGGAAAATTTTAAATGGTTTAGGTTTTATTTTAAAAGAATAATTTTAAGTTTTGAAGATTTCAAAATGTGTGGAAAAAGAATATGGAAGACTATGAGACAATTTTTTTTAAATTTTTCAGGATTTAAAAAAGTTTTAGGTAAACTGTATTTTGCAGGATGTCAAGAGAATGAAAAAAATGTTCTTAAGATTCATGGGAAAATTTTTAATGATTGTTTTGTAATGAATTTATTTTTTATTTAAGTATGCATGTATTTTCTTCTAAATTCTTTTTTTTTGTAGAAAATTAAACAATTCAACTATTTGGTTAAAAATTAATTTTTTTGTTGAGGATTCAACTATTTTGTTGATAATTCGCCTCTTTTGGTTTAATTTAACTGTTTTTGGTTTAAAATTAAAATCTTTCTTGGTTCACGTATCAACTATTACATTTTTCGTTTATGATTAATCTTTTTTTGGATTCAAATTCAACTGCTTGGATAAAAATTTAACTCTTTTGATAAAAATGTCTTTTTTGGTTGAAAATGTATCTTTTTTAGTTGAAAATTTGTCATGTTGGGTAGAAAAATAATCTTTTTGGTTGAAAATTCAACTAGTTGGGTAAACATTTATTTTTTTGTTGAAGATTCATTATTTTAGTTAAAAATTCAATTGTTTGGTTGAAAATTTGAATTAATTTATTTTGTTTAAATCTTGTCTTGATGGGCTTGAAAACTAAATTGTTTTAGTAGGAAATTCATATTTTTGGGTAGAAAGTTATTCTTCTTGGTTGATCATTCATATTTTTGTTTTAAAAATTCATTTCTGTGGTTGAAAATTAAAATATTTTGTTAAATTTTTTTTGTTTTTGGTTGAAAATAATTTTCTTAACTGAAAATTTAACATTCCTTGTTCGGTTGAAAATTATCTTGTTTAACTTAAAATTCAACTGTTTGGTTGAAAAATCATATATTTTATTGAAAATTCATCTTTTGTTGTAGAATATTATTTTTCTTGATGAAAAATTCATCGTTTTTTGTTTAAAATTAATTTCTTTGGTTGAAAATTGAACTATTTTGTTGAAAAGTATTTTTTATGGGTAAAAATTAATTCTTTTAACTGAAAATATAACTATTCCATTTTTGGTTGAAAATTGATCTTTTTAATTTCAAAAATGCATGTATTTTGTTTAAAATTCGTCTTTCTTGGTAGAAAATTAATGTTCTTAGTGAAAATTCATCCTTTTGGTAAAAAATGGAACTATTTGGTTGAAAAATAATTTTTTTAGTTGAGGTTTTAACTATTTTGTTGAAAATTTGTATTTTTTCGTTGATTTTCTTTTGATCTAAAATTAAAATCTTTCTTGGTTGTTGTATCAACTATTACATTTTTCATTGATGATTCGTCTTTTTTGGTTGCTAGTTCAACTCCTTTTCTAAAAAATTGCTTTTTTAGTTGAAAATTTAACTATTCTTATTTTGGTTGAAATCTTATCTTGTTTAGTTGAAAATGTATGTAGTTTGTTGAAAATTTGTCATTTTGGGTAGAAAATTCATCACTTTGGTTGAAAATGCATTTATTTGTTGAAAATTCATCATTTTAAATAAAAAATAATTTCTTTGGTTGAAAATTTGTATTCATTTTTCTGGTTTAAATCTTATTTGTGTTGAAAATTCAATTATTTTAGGAGGAAATTCATATTTTTGGTTGAAAATTAATCATCTTGGTTGAAAATTCATCTTCCTGGTAAACAATTCAACTATTTGGTTAAAAAAAATTTATTTTTTTTTTGGTTGAAGATTTAACTCTTTTGTTGTAAATTCGTATTTTTTGGTTGAATTCAACTGTTTTTTCTTTTAAATAAAAATCTTTCTTTGTTGAGGTATCAACTATTACATTCTTCTTTGAGAATTCATATTTTTGGTTTAAAATTCTTTTTTTTTTAAATTCATCATTGTAAATAAAAATTAATTTCTTTGGTTAACAATTTGAATCAATTAATCTTGTTTAAAACTTTTTTGGGTTGAAAATTTAATTATTTTAGGAGTAAATTCATATTTTTGTTAAAAAATTCATTTCTGTCGTGGAAAATTCCTTTTTTTTCAATGAAAAATATTTTTTTTTTAACTGAAAATTTAACTATTTCATGTTTGGTTGAAAAGTGATGTATTTTGTTGAAAATTCATCTTTTTTGGTTGCAAATTCAACTACTTGGTTGCAGTTTTAACTCCTTTGCTAAAAATGTATTTTTTGTTGTTGAAAATTTAACTGTTCTTGGTTGAAAATTCATTTTTTGGTTGAAGACTCATTATTTTAGTTAAAAATTAATTTCTTTGGTTGAAAATTTGAATTCATTTATCTTGTTTAAAACTTGTCTTATTTGGGTTGAAAATTCATATTTTTGGTTTTAAAATTAATCTTTTTGGTTGAGAAATCAATTATTTGGTAAAAAATTAATCTATTTTGTTTAAAATGCAAAACCTCTAAGTTGTAATATATGTGGATTTACTATTATTTTTAGTAAAAATTTTGCTTCCGTGTATTTTTATCCCCCCTTCCCCAATTTTATTAACTAAAAATCTTTAAAATAAATTTATAAACATTTTTTTTGCATTATTATTATTGATCTCCTTCGTGTGCGGTTGTTTTTAAACCCGAAAGAACAATTTCTAACGTTGAGGGAAAATGAAAAATGGGTCAGGGAGAAGTCAGGGAATTTCGAAATTGTGATTTTGTAGCATCCCTGATTAATGAAGTAAATATCGAGCCTAAACAAATAAAATCTTATTTTCCAGTTTCGAGTCTTCCTCAGGAAATGATGCTTATCGACAAACAAACTCTTCGTCAGAGACTCACAGACATGGGAGAAACCCCAGGTCCAATCACAAGCTCAACCCATCGAGTTTACCTAAAACGTCTGATGAAACTCGAGAGCAAGAAGCAAATTTTAAAAAATGGACCATCTCTCGAGAATTCACCAAGAAAACCCGATACCAGTTTAATTAGAGCAAGTCTCCTTTCCCTCGAATGGCAGAAAGACCTCGAATCATACAAGGCGTGGGAAAATAAAGTATTCCTCGAATTCGCCAGACCCGATCCTTCTCGAAGATGGCGTGAAGGATTGACAAAAGCCTCTTTTAATTACCTTCTTCTCGATTCGAGAATCACCCAAGATCTTCCAAATAGAGCAGCCAACCTTTCCTTGCAAGAAAGGTGGGAGACTTTTCTCTCTGCTATTTTTTACGTTGGAAAAGGAAAGAGATCGAGACCTTATGCTCACTTGTACGATGCTTTTCATACCTGGGTTTCAAAAAAACCGGTCGACGTCACAAATAAGAAGATGAACAGAATTCTGGAAATCTGGAATGAAAAGCAGGGTGTCGTTGTTTTACACGTTTTTCATAATACCATTCCGGTCGAGGCTTACACCCGAGAAGCTGTGATGATTGATGCTCTAAGTGTCGAAAAATTGGGAAATTGTAAAGGTGGGGAATATTACGGAACGGTGGCGACATGGTCGAATAAGGAAAAATGTGAATTGGGGAAATATTTACTCTACAAGTCGATGGAAATTTTAATGGTTGAGGGAGAAAGGCATCTTTTTCCAGAACATTTGTGAGCGATTTCTCATGTTATCACGAGGCTGATCTGATAAGTTAAATGTAAATGAACTTTGCTGTTATTTGTAATGTATCTCAGTCGAGAAAGACAATTACGTTATTCCGTAAGCTCTTTTCCCTTTTGTAAATATTTTCAAAGACTGATCAAGTTTTGAAAAACAGTCACAAATATTTAAAGTATTTAAATTTTAATTCTTCTAAAAAAAAGTTGTAATACATATTATATTATTTATAGAACGCACAATTCATTATAATATGTGCAATTCAAACTAAGGAGAAAATATGGTACAAAGACTGGTGATTTTACTTCTTAGTAAATGTGTAAATAATTCATTTATAAAGACTGAAAAAGTTATATATTATATCAGAGACTTAAAATGACGACTTGATGAAGAATGAAAGTATACGGAATCATTTGATAAGATATTGGACTTATTTATTGATTCGAAAACCTCTACATTAATTGTAAGAAATAGCTTTTAGGAAAGTACTATAACCTGTTTTTTTTTCATTTATAAGTATTTTCTGTCGGGTTTTGTCTTTTTGGCCCTTTTGTCTCTGCTTCTTGGGAACCATCTGTGCTTTGTCGTCTGGGTGACTTTTGCGAGTTCCTCTGCTATTGCTGCAGGTGTCGATTGCCTAAAAACTTGGCTAAATTCCTGGTATCCTACTTTCAAAGCTGTAGTTGATTCTTTTTTCTCGGGTAAGGGCTTTGTGCATTCGTAGGGAAAAGGCTGTTCCGGATGCCAACAGACGACAGTGTCCTTGTCGAGATGAATTACAACTTCTGGAGGAAGTGTACTGTAATTTTTTACTCTAAGGTTGGATGCCACCAACGATCGCATCAGAGATAAACCTCGATTCATCTGCGAAAAACAATTTCAATTATGCTTAGGCGATCTTCAGCGATCTTGAAAATCTGGAATTCTCCTTGAATTTTTCACGAGAACCTTGAATTAATTTTTTTTCTTTTAAAACAGTTATTTTATTTTATTGAAATGCGAAATGTAATTGAAATCTTTTAGTCTATTATGAAAGAAACACATCGTTTAGAAGAAATCTTGCTACTGAAAAGTTTTTTATTCATCAAGATATAATTTATCTTTTACTTATTGCAGAATAAATAAAGACATTTTTAGGCATTTTTTGTAGACTTTACCAATTATTTTATAGATTGCAATGAACAGACTTTAATGTTGTGAATAATTCAATAAGTTTTTAATTTCGTGTCCGCTAATAAAGAAGAATGTTTACATTTTTTTGTGATATTCAACTTACAAATTATAAAAATTATTAGTTGAAAATTTCGATGTTAATTCAGTTTCAGAATTAGAATGAGCCAAGGCCATATAACGGACTTTTCAAGGGTTTCAACACTCGGTTTTTGAGTGTACACCAGATTACAAAACATTACTAAAGATTTCAAAAGGTTTCACCATATTTGAAAGATTTTTAAATATTTAAAAGGATTTTGAACATTCTACAAAGATTTTACGGATTTCAAAGATTTAAAGAGGGTACAGTAGATCAGATTTCAAATATTTAAAAAAGATTTCGAAGATTTGAAACAATTTCTAAAGGTTTCAAAACATTTTAGAAGGTTTGAAAAGGTTTCACTAAGATTTCAAATAATTCAACGATTTCAACGCATAAAAATGATTTCACAAACAAAGACTTAAGAAAAATTTCACAAATACTTCAAAAGATTTGACAAAGAATTGAAAGATTTTACAAAAATTTCACTTCGATTTCGAACATTTCATAAAGGTTGCAAGGATTTCAAAGATTTCGAACATTTCCAAAGATTTTCAAACTCAAAAGTTTTCAAAGATTTTAAAACCAGATTTCAAAAGATTTTTACACAGATTAAAATATTGTAATGATTTCAAATGGATACAAAAGATTTCACAAATATTTCAAAGGTTTCATAAAAATGTCATAAAGATTTCAAAACATTTCAAACATTTTAAACGATTTCAAGTATTTCAATAATGATTTCAAACGAATACGAAAGCTCTCACAAATATTTCAAAGATTTCATAAAAATTTCATAAAAATTTCAAAAGATTTAAAAAAATTTCACGAACATTTAAAGGATTTCAAATATTTTACAAAAATTTAAAAAGATTCCAAAAGATTTCACAGAAATTTCGAGAGATTTCACAAAGATTTGACAAAGAATTTAAAGATTTCACAAAAAATTCCCGAACATTTCATAAAGATTGCAAGGATTTCGAACATTTCCAAATATTTTAAAACTCAAAAGATTTCAAAGATTTTAACACCAGATTTCTAAGATTTCAAAAGATTTCATAAAAATTTCAAAAGATTTTAAAAAATTTCAAGAATATTTAAAGGATTTCAAATATTTTACAAAAATTTAAAAATATTTCACAGAAATTTCAAGAGAATTCACAAAGATTTCAAAAGATTTGACAAAGAATTTAAAGATTTAACAAAAATTTCCCGAAGATTTCGAACATTTCATAAAGATTGCAAGGATTTCAAAGATTTCGCACATTTCCAAATATTTTAAACCTCAAAAGATTTCAAAGATTTTAAAACCAGATTTCTAAGATTTCAAAAGATTTTACACAGATTAAAATATTTTAATGAGTTCAAATGGATACAAAAGATTTCACAAATATTTCAATGGTTTCACAAAAATTTCATAACGATTTCAAAACATTTCAAAGATTTTAAACGATTTCAAGTATTTCAATAATGATTTCAAACGAATACGAAAGATTTCAAAGATGTTAAACGATTTCAAAAGGTTTCCAAAAATTTGAGAAGATTTCAAAAGATTTCAAACGAACACAAAATATTTCACAAACAAAGATTAAAGAAAGTTTTCACAAATATTTCAAAGATTTCATAAAAATTTCAAAAGATTTAAACAAATTTCACCAAATATTTTACAAACATTTAAAAAGGTTCCAAAATATTTCACAGAAATTTCAAGAAAATTCGCAAAGATTTCAAGAAAATTCGCAAAGATTTCAAAGATTCCACAAAGATTTCAAGGATTTCAAAGGCGACTTATGTTCGCAAAAAATTAAGAATTTGTTTATTTATGGTTCTGCTTTCTTTAACAATTTTTGCCAATAAAAAATGAAAAGGCTCATTTTTTACATCTATAACAAACGGTTATTTCATTATTTGATGTAAAAAACGGAGACCCGGAAAAATTTGACTTATTGTCCTGGAAAACCGGGAAAAGATCTTGAATTTCGTTCCTAAGAATCGTTGGACACCCTGTCAGGGGTCGTGCATAAATAACTAAAAAATGTTGTTTGATTAAAAATTTATCTATTTTGTTGAACATTCGTATTTTTCGTTTGAAAATCCATTTCCTTTTGTAGAAATGTCATCTTTTTTGGTTAAAAATTAATCTGTTTCAATTGAGAATGAACTATTTGTTGATAATTCAATTGTTTTTTTAGAAAATTCGTATTTTCGGCTCGAAGATTGTTACAAATTCGGCTTTTTTAGTAAGAAATTAATCCTTTTGGTTGAAAATGTAACTTCTTGTTGAAAATTTATGTATTTTTATGAAAATTCGTCTTTTTTGTAGAAAATCAATTTTTTTGGTTAACAATGCATCTAGTAGAAAATTCAACCATTTGGTCGAAAGTTGAACTTCTTGGTAATTCAACTATTTGTTGAAAATTCATCTTTTTAGGTTGAACATGATATTTTTTAAACTAAAAATTTAACTATTTGGTTGACAGTTCAACTCTTTGCATGAAAATTAACTTTTTTCTTAAAAAATCGTATTTTCGGCTCGAAAATTCAACAATCTAGTAGAAGATTCAACTATTTAGTCGAAAATTGAACTACAATTTATTTCTTTAGTTAAAAATACAACTATTTTATTGAAAACTCGTTTCTTTCTTGTTTGAACCTTTATCATTTTTAGTAGAAAATTCATGTATTTTGTTTAAAATTCGTCTTTTTTAGTATAAAATTAATCCTTTTGGTTGAAAACGTAACGATCTTGTTCAAAATTTATGTGTTTTGTTGAAATTTCGTCTTTTTTGTAGAAAATAAATTTTTTGGTTAGCAATGCAACTGTTTGGTTGAAAGTTAATCCGTTTTAGTTAAAGGTTCAAGTTTTGTTGAAAATTTGTCTTTTTTGGCAGAGAATCCATTTTTTATTTAAACTCATCTGTTTTTGACTTTAAATTAAAATCTTTCTTGTTTGAAATATCAACTATTACATTTTTTGGTAAAAATTCGTTTTTTTAAGTTAAAAATTAATTTTGTTAAATAAAAATTTAACAATTTGGTTGCTAATTCAACCGTTTGGTTGAAAACGAACTTTTTGGTTGGAAATGCGTATTTTTTGCTAGAAAGTTCAACAAGCTGGAAGAAAATTCAACTGTTTGGTCGAAAGTTGAACTATTTGGTTGAAAAATCATTTATTTGGTTGAAAATTCGTTTCATTTTTGTTTGAAAATTCATATATTTGGTTGAAAATTCATATTTTTAAGTTAAAAATTAATTTTTTTAACTAAGAATTTAACTTTTTGGTTGGCAATTCAACCTTTTGGTTGGCAATTCAACCGTTTGGTTGGAAATGCGTATTTTTTGCTAGAAAGTTCAACAATCTGGAAGAAAATGCAACTGTTTGGTCGAAAGTTGAACTATTTGGTTGAAAAATAATTTATTTGGTTGAAAATTCAACAATTTTGTTGATAATTCGTTTCAATTTTGTTTGAAAATTCATATTTTTAAGTTAAAAATTAATTTTTTTAACTAAAAATTTAACTTTTTGGTTGGCAACTTAACTGTTTGGTTGAAAATCAACTTTTTCTTAAATAATATTTTCCTGTAGAAAATTCAACTGTTTTGTAGAAATTTCGCTTTTGTTAATTGAAAATAACTTTCTTTAAATTAAAATATAATCATTCCACTTTGGGTTGAAAGTTGATCTTTTCAACTTTAAAAATTCAACTATTTGGTTTCAAATTTATGTGATTGGTAAAAATTCCGATTTTTTGGTAGAAAATTACCCTACTCGGTAGAAAATTCAACTGTTTTGTACAAAGCTAGTCTTAAATTCAACATTTTGAATTAAATTTTTTTTCTTCATTGGCTGAAAAATCTTTCTTGGTTAAAATTTCAGCTATTGTTGAAAATTCGTCATTTTGATTTGAAAATTCGTCTCTTTTGGTAGCAATTTCATCTTTTTTGTTGTTAAAAGAAAAAATTTTTTGAGACCGAGAAATGGCCGGGAGTTTTACAAATCTATTTCTTTAACCCTCAAAGCCTACACTTCCGAAATTTTCCGCTCAGCCTACACTGGGTGGTTTGTGCCCGGCCAAAGTTTAAAGTTCAGTATCTTTGGATAAAATTAACGCATCAGAATAAATTTTTTTTAAACTGTAGCTAAAAGTCTCACAAAAATAAGTATTGTAAAATTAATAAGATGAATTCAACACATACTGTAAATATTTTCACAAAACTGAAACAACTTTTCAGTAAAAACAGCGAGTCGAAAATATCTTTCGGGTGTAATACACCCAGTGTAGGCTGAAAGGGTTAAGAAATTTTCATTTTAAGTCTTCACTTCTAAGCGTATTTTTCCAATTTAAAAATTTCAAAATGCAGCTTTGAAGACGTAACAATTAAAAATTAAAAGCGTTTGAAATTAAATTTTTTGATTTTAAGTTAATAAACTGTAATGATAAATTAATTAATGATTTTGAAAATTGAAATGTAGTTCGAGTATTAAAAATTCAACAATAATTGATTTTAAAAGTTGTTGTTCAAATATTATTTCAGTTTAAAATATTCCATTTTTAACCCATTTTTAACTAAAAAACATCAATTTTTAACCAAAACTGAAACAGTCAAACTTTTAGATAATAAAATTAAGCTTCGACAAAAAAAATCAAGCAAAAAGATGAATTTTCAACTAAAATGATGAATATTTTACTGAAATACATGAATTTTCAACTAAAAAGCACAAACTTTAAATCAAATAGTTGAGTTTCAAACTAAAAAATATACAAAGTTTCAACAAAAAAAAAATGAATTTTCAACTAAAATAAATATTTAATTGGAATACACGAATTTTCAACTAAAAAACACAAATTTCCAACCAAATTGTTGAATTTTCAACTAAAAGAAATCAATTTTCAACCAAAAATGGAATAATTAAATTTTCAGTTGAAAAATTGATTTTCCATCAAAAGAAAAACAAATTCTGAACCAAAATGATGAATTTTAAAGCAAAAAGATGAATTTTAAACAAAAGAGTTTAACTTTTAACCGAGTACTCTTATTTTTAACAAAAAAGATGAATTTATCAACTACAATGATTAATATTTAACTGGAATACATGAAGTTTCGACTAAAACACAGGAATTTTTAACCAAATAGTTGAATTTTAACTAAAAAAGATAAATTTTCAACCAAAACTGAAATAGTAAAATTTTCAGTTAAACAAAATTAAGCTTCCACCAGAATAAAAAAACATCAACCAAAAAGATGAATATTGAACGCGAATACATAAATTTTCAACTAAAAAACACCAATTTTCAACCAAATACTTGAATTTTGAACTAAAAAAGATCAATTTTCAACCAAAACTGAAATAGTAAAAATTTAAGTTAAAAAAATTAAGCTTTCACCCAAAGAAAAAAAAATTTCAACCAAAAAGATCAATTTTCAAGTAAAATTATATATATTTAACTGAAATACATAACTTTTCAACTAAAAAACACAAATTTTCAACTAAACTGTTGAATCTTGAACTGAAAAAGATCAATTTTAAACAAAAAATGGAATAGTGAAATTTTCAGTTAAAAAAATAATTTTCCACCAAAAGAAAAACAAATTTTCAACCAAAATGATGAATTTTCAAGTAAAATGATGAATATTTAACTGGAATACATTAATTTTCAACTGAAAAATACAAATTTTCAACCAAATTGTTGAATTTTGAACTAAAAAGATCAATTATCAACTAAAAATGGAATAGTTAAATTTTCAGTTAAAAAATTAATTTTCCGCCAAAAGAAAAACAAATTTTCAACCAAAAAAATAAGTTTTCAACTAAAATGATGAATATTTCACTGGAATACATGAATTTTCAACAAAAAAACAAAAATTCTTAACCAAATACTTTAATTTTGAACTAAAAAAGATCAATTTTCAACCAAAACTGAAATAATACAAATTTAAGTTAAAAAAATATCTTTCCACCAAAAGAAAAACAAATTTTCAACCAAAATGATGAATTTTCAATTAAAATGATGAATATTTAACTGGAATACATTAATTTTCAACTGAAAATACAAATTTTCAATCAAATTGTTGAATTTTGAACTAAAAAGATCAATTATCAACTAAAAATGGAATAGTTAAATTTTTGAGTTGTAAAAATTAATTTTCCACCAAAAGAAAAAAAAATGTCTACCAAAATGATGAATTTCAAAGCAAAAAGATGAATTTTAAACAAAAGAGTCTAACTTTCAACCAAGTAGTCTTATTTTCAACCAAAAAGATGAATTTTCAACTAAAATTATGAATATTTAACTGGAATTCATGCACTTTCAAACAAAAAACACAAATTTCCAACCAAATTGTTGAATTTTGAACTAAAGAAGACCAATCTTCCATCAAAAGAAAAAAAAATGTCAACCAAAATAATTAATTTCAAAGCAAAAAGATGAATTTCTAACAAGAGAGTTTAACTTTCAAAAAAGTAGTCTTATTTTCAACCAAAAATATGAATTTTCAACTAAAATGTTGAATATTTAACTGGAATACATGAATTTTTAACTAAAAAAAAAAGCAAATTTTCTATCAAACAGTTGAATTTTGAACTAAAAATATCAATTTTCAACCAAAAATGGTATAGTTAAATTATCAGTTAAAAATTAATTTGCAACCCAAAAGAAAAACAATTTTTCAACCATAAAAAATGAATTTTCAACTAAAATAAATATTTAATTGCAATAGATTAATTTTCAACTAAAAAACACAACTTCCCAACCAAATTGTTGAATTTTGAACTAAAAATATCAATTTTTAACCAAAAATGGAATAGTTAAATTTTCAATTAAAAAAATTAATTTCAAGAAACAAAAAAAAAAGAAATTTCAACAAAACAGTTAAATATAATAACATAAAGCTAGTTTTAAAAATTAAGAATCATTGTTATTCAGTTTTATATTAATTTAAAATAAAAAAAAATAAGCAGGCTCTTGAAAGAATTCCGACTTTGGAAAAAATTCCCTGACATTTCCACGTTTTTCTAGGTGTGTGAAAATTCCCTGACAATTCCAGGTTTTCCAGATAGGGTAGACATCCTGTCCATATTTAACTATTGTTCAATCTTTGAAAACTTACAGCCTTCCAAGTCAAAGTTACACATGGACTTAAATTTAAAAATTAAATTATGAAATGATTTTCATTGATCAAAAAGTGCGAAGAAAATCAATAGTGCGAATTCTAAATTATTTTAATTTTTAGATCATTAAAAATATAAATAATTTCAGAAAAAGTTTATAATATTGACAAGACTATCCGAATAACTTGTATAATAAAAGATAAAGTTGAGTTTAAAATATTTTTTTGGAGTAAATAAGAGTACACATTTTTTCGAAACGAAAAAAATAAATAAAAAATAGGATATAAATTAAATTCCTTACCTTATTGGTATAGTTTATAAATACTGCTACAAGTAGTGAAAATGTTTTTTACTAAAAATCACTACAAATTAATCTTCAGTCCAGATATTTAAGGTTAGAAAGGACCCGAATTATGTTATATTATAAAACAATGTCAAGTTAGAGAATCCAGATATTAATCTACATAAACAACGTTCTCCAATTATTCATTTCTCAGACCTTTGAACCTTTTTCGTCTTTAATTGATTATTTACAATTTCGCATCCAGAAAAGATTTTCCTTCCTTCCAATTTTTCCACCATTTTGTAATTCCCCCCTCCAAAGCGCCAATCATGATCATTTACGCCCGTCACCATGCCCGTGACCACCACGAGGCGGAAGTAATTTACTTTACGCGTCTAATTTTAGTGTTTTTTAACAAAAATTTAGCAACAAAAGCTTGTCAAATAGTTCAGTAATTTTTTCTTAACTACGTCTGAAAAAAATTTCGCTAGAAAAGTGAATATTTGTATAGGAAAATGAGCAAATTACGCGAGCATGGAAAACCTAACCTAAAAATTGCGGCTCACACGCGGAAAACTTTAATTCTTTTTGTTCCTTTTTTGTAAATTATTTGTTGCTTTATCATTTGAAAGGGTTTTCTTAAAAATGGGTGACTTCCATTCTCCAATGAGATGTATTTCTCCTAACGCAAGGTAAGTCCACTTATGTGAAAATATGTCTTCAATATTCAATTTATTTTGAAGAAAAGATGTATTTCATAATTTTTTAAAAGAAATTCAGGTAGTGTCTGTTTGTTCCGAAAAAATCCGGCTATATTTACTGAAAGTTCGGTACAAATAGTCCCTTTTCCAAGTTCCCTTCCCCCTATTCGTACCAAAAAGCCGAAGAAATCTAGCCATTCGTACCGAAATTTCGGTACACGTAGCCACGACCAATGATTAATTAAACTAGATTTAAAATATGGGCTAAAAATATTTAAGCTCTCATTTTTGACGATTGAATACATTTTTTCTGAACTTTGACCGTGTATAAATTTTAAGGTGATCAACTTACCAAGTAAAATTTGGTACCAGAAGCCTTTTTTCCTTGGAGGGGGCAGGGGCATAGACTTATAATATTGAATGGCACACTTTGTACATAATATAATATTATATATAAAATTATACATGAACAATATATAATAAATCATATTATATGTAAAAATTGTACATGAACAATATATAATAAATGCAGGTATAAAATTCATATTGCCAAAGATTTCAAAGATTGCACAAAGATTTCAATAGTTTCACAAATATTTCCGATAGATTTCAAAGAATGCACAAAGATTTCTATTATTTCGCAAAGATTTCGAAGATTTAGCAAAGATTTCAGATAGATTTCAAAGATTTAACAAAGACTTTGATTATTTCACAAATATTTCCGATAGATTTCAAAGAATGCACAAAGATTTCGAAGATTTAGCAAAGATTTCAGATAGATTTCAAAGATTTAACAAAGGCTTCAATTATTTCACAAATATTTCCAATAGATTTCAAAGAATGCACAATGTTTTCAATGATTATCCAAAATTTCACAAAGATTTCGCAAAGATTTCAAATATTTAGCAAAGATTTTGAATAGATTTAAAGATTTCGGGTAGATTTAAAAGATTTCACAAAGACTTCAATTATTTTCCAAAAATTTCACAAAGATTTCAACAATTTCACAAATATTTCGCAAAGATATCGGATAGATTAAAAAGATTTCACAAAGACTTCAATTATTTCACAACAATTTCCGTTAGATTTCAAATATTGCAAAAAGATTTTATTGATTTCCAAAAGATTTCAATTATTTCAGAAAGATTTAAATGATTTCCCAAAGATTTCAATAATTTCAGAAATATTACCAAGTATTTTAAGTATTTCGCAAAGAGTTCAATGATTTCTTAAAGATTTCAATAATTTTACAAATATTTTCGATAGATTTCAAAGAGTGCACATTGTTTTCAATGATCACCCGAAATTTCACAAATATTTCGCAAAGATTTCAAATATTTAGCAAAGTTTTTGTATAGATATAAAGATTTCGGATAGATTTAAAAGATTTCACAAAGACTTGAATTATTTTGGAAAAATTTCACAAAGATTTCAACAATTTCACAAATATTTCGCAAAGATCGGATAGATTAAAAAGATTTCACAAAGTCTTCAATTATTTCACAAAAATTTCCGTTAGATTTCAAATATTTCAAAAAGATTTTATTGATTTACAAAAGATTTCAATTATTTCAGAAAGATTTCCCAAAGATTTCAATAATGTCAGAAATATTACCAAATATTTTAAATATTTCGCGAAGAGCTCAATGATTTCTTAAAGATTTCAATAATTTTACAAATATTTCCGATAGATTTCAAAGAATGCACAATGTTTTCAATGATCACCTAAAATTTCACTAATATTTCGCAAAGATTTTGAATAGATTTAAAGATTTAAAAGATTTCACAACAATTATTATTTTCCAAAAATTTCACAAAGATTTCAACAATTTCACAAATATTTCGCAAAGATATCGGATAGATTTAAAAGATTTCACAAAAATTTCCGTTAGATTTCAAATATTGCAAAAAGATTTTATTGAATTCCAAAAGATTTCAATTATTTCAGAAAGATTTCAATGATTTCCCAAAGATTTCAATAATTTCAGAAAGATTACCAAATATTTTTAATATTTCGCGAAGAGCTCAATGATTTCTTAAAGAATTCAATAATTTTACAAATTTTATCAAATATTTCGCAAAAATTTCACAAAGATTTCGAATATTTTAGATAGATTTCAAAGAATGCACAAAGATTTCAATAATTTTACAAATGTTATCAAATATTTCGCAAAAATTTCCAAATATTTCACAAATATTTCAGATAGATTTCAAAGACTGCACAAAGATTTCACAAATATTATCAAATATTGCCAAAATATTTCTAATATTTTGCAAATATTTACAAAGATTACATAGATTTCAATGATTTCCCTAAGATTTCGAAGATTATATTATTAAATATTGCAAAAATATTTCTAATATTTTGCAAAGATTTACACAGATTTCAATGATTTCCCAAAGATTTCCAAGGTTATATTATCAAATATTGCAAGAATATTTTTAATATTTCGCAAAGAGCTCAATGATTTCTTAAAGATTTCATAAAGATTTCAATAATTTTACAAATGTTATCAAATATTTCACAAATATTTCAGATAGATTTCAAAGACTGCACAAAGATTTCAATGATTTCCCAAATATTTCAATAATTTCACAAATATTATCAAATATTGCAAAAATATTTCTAATATTTTAAAAAGATTTACAAAGATTTCAATGATTTCCCAAAGATTTCCAAGATTATATATTTTAAATATTGCAAAAGTACTTCTAATATTTTGCAATGATTTCCCAAAGATTTTAAAGGTTTCGCAAAGATTCCGGATAGATTTAAAAGATTTGACAAATACTTCAATAATTTCACAAATATTATCAAATATTGCAAAAATATTTTTAATATTTCGCAAAGATTTCCAAAGATTTTACAAAGATTTCCAATTTTGCGCAAATATTTCAGATAGATTTCAATTATTTCCCAAAGATTTCAATGATTTCTCAAAGATTTTGGATAGATTACAAATATTTCATGAAGAATTCAATTATTTCACACAGATTTCAGGTAGATATCTAGAAAATTTCAAACGTTCCGATGAATTTAATCATTCGATTTCAGAGGGGGACAAATTAATACTTTGCCCCTTCTTGGTCGATTTCTTGGGGGGGGGGGGTGCTCCCTGGGGCTCCGCCGCCTCTGTTTTGAATTTAAAATAAATGTTGGTTCTATTCATATGCAAAAATGGTAGAATGCATGAAATTTACACAGTGATGATAAACTAACGGCGAGATCAGCAAATTTGAGTTTAGATCGTTCTGATCTAAACTTGTGCTGGTTTATGAAAGGCTATGTCATAGTTACTCTGAGTGTGATTTCAGTAGATTGAAAGTTTTTATTTTATAACAGATCTTTTTTTTAAATAATATAATAAATTTGAAAATAAAATCTGATAAATATTAATCTCTTTTTCAGGATTTTAACTCCGAAACCACAAGTGCAACAGACCTTGGATCTTCGACAAACTCAAACCAAGGCCAAAACCAGTATAACATGGTTTTTCATCAACACCGCTTTATTAGGAATTATCATCTTCGACATGTACGTTATTCAGGGTTGCCATTAGACCATTTTTTGAGCGATGATACTATTTTGCTATTATCTCGAGAGAAAAAAATTACATTAAAGATACTGTTTTCTCGCAATTGTCTGAATTTCCAACCAATTAGTTAAATTTTTAACCAAAAAGATGAATTAACACATTACATCAATTTTCTACAGAACAATTGAATTTACTACAAAATTCTTGAATTTCCAAGCCAAACAGACGAATTCTGAACAAAAAAGTTGAAATTTCAGCCTGAAAATACTCATTTTCACCAAAAATGTAATATTTGATATTCAAACCAAATAAGATTTTAATTTAAAATAAACAGTTTAATATATTTAAAAAAAAACGAATTTTAAACAAAATACTCGAATCCTCATTTAAAACAGATTAATTTTTTACCATATAGTTGCATTTTTAACAAAAACATTGATTTTTTACCAAAAAAAGACGAATTGTAAAAATAATACATTTATTTTCTACCAAATAGTTAAATTTTAAACCAAGGGGATTCATTTTCTATTAAAAATACGATTTTTAAAAAATACATGAATTTTTAACCAAATACTTGAATTTTCAACTCAATACTTGAATCCTCAACTAAACAGATTATTTTTCAACCGTACAGTTGCATTTTTAACCAAAAAAGACTTTCTAAAATAAAATATATGAATTGTCAACCAAATAGTTGAATTTTCAACTAAAAAGGATCAATTTTCAACCAAAAATCGAATAGTTAAATTTTCAGTAAAAAAAAAATAATTTCCGAAAATAAACTAATTTTTTACATGAATGTTCAATTTTCAACCTGAAAATACTATTTAAAAAACAGAATAACCAAACAGTTAAATTTTCAACTAAAAAAAACACATTTTCAACCAAAAATCGAATAGTTTAATTTTCAGGTAAAAAAATTAGTTTTCAGTAAAGACATATCGTTTTTTACAAGACTGTCGAATTATCTACGAAGCAGTTGAATATTCAACCTGAAAATACTATTTTTCACCAAAAAATGTAATAGTTGATATTCAAACCAAAAGAGATTATAATTTTTAGTAAAAAATAGTTGATTGTAACCAAAAAAGACGTATTTTCAACAAAATACTTGAATCCTGAACTAAAACAGATTAATTTTCAACCATATAATTGCATTTAAAAAAATATATTTTCTACCAAACAAAAAAAACTAATTGTCAACCAAATACAAATATTTTCTACCAGAAAAAGACGAATTTTCAACTGAATTTTTGAACAATGGATGTGCTGTTAGTTCAAATATTATTTGATTAATTTTTAGTTTATGTTTTTCGTTTCTAAAATTTCTTAATAAATAGTTAAATTTTTAAACTAAAAAAAGATCAATTTTCAACCAAAAATGGTGTAGTTAATATTTTATTGAGAAGAATTAATTTTCGATAATAAAAATGAAATTTTCTACAAAACCGTTTAATTTTATACCAAATAGTTAAATGGTGCATAAAATAGTTGAATTGTGTAACAGATTATGGAATTCTCAAGCCAAAAAAACGAATTTTCTATAAAACATTTGAATTTTCAACAAAATAATTAAATTTTCAGCTTAAACAAATAATTTTTAACCAAAAAAAAAAAAAACTTATTTTTGACTATAATTATGAATCTTTTCAATCTTTTCAATCAAATAGTTACATTTTCTAGAGCATTGAAAATGATAACGTGGATTTATATTTTTTAACCAAAAATCTTGGGAGTTTAATGGCATGTAATTTTAAATTGTTCAGTTGAAAAGTGTTTAAAGCTTCCATTTTATACACGTAAAATATTAAGCTATTGATTTAAAAATTTTGAAATTAAAAATTGGCTAAGTTTTAATTTAAAAAGTTTTTAAGTTCAAAAAGTTCCACTTTGAGTCTTTTAATTTGCAGTTCAGTTTCGATTACTACAAATAACAATTTTTTTAGTTTTAAGAGTTCGAATTTTTTAATTTCACTGACTCTGAAAAATTTTTGCAAGCCAGAAAATTTTAATTTGAAAATCATAATATCCTAAATTCAATATTTCCCAATTATTAGCAGAAAAACAAATAATAACCAAAATTTTCACCCGATGTTCAAATTATTAGTCATCTTGATTTTATAACTTGAAATTGTCATTAATTACCAACCATGATGATAAACTAAAGCGGAGATCAGCAATTTCGAGTTTAGATCGTTCTGATCGAAACTCAAGTTGATTTGTGAAACGCTATGTCATAGTTACTCTGAGTTTTCTTTAACTTTCTTCATTCTTTTTCAAAATCAGAAGAAATCCTATAATTTGAAAAAACAAACTCAACATTTTCCAGATGTTACGGTGGTGTGGCCTACAAACCATTTTGTTGGATAGAATGGTGCCTAGCATCAATCTTCGCCTTAAATTCCCTCTACCACATATTTTCATACTCAATTGCAACTTTGAGCATCCAGCCAGTGGTTCTTAGTCCCAGGCAGAGAAAATTATTGGGTGTTCCAGAAGATGATCCATTTTTCAAAACCGAAAAATCAGCGGCGCCAAAATCGTTGGAACCAAGCTCTCCGCTCAATTTAACTTGTATGAATTTGAGCAGACACTCTAGCACTTTAGGATCTCCTGTTATCAACGAAAGCAGTAAGATTTTATTTATTCAGAGAAGAAACAGAAAACGAGAAATAAAGTCAAGTTTCTTCAATGATTTTTTGTTTACTTTTCTAGAGGATTACTCATCGTCGAGTCCCTTTTGTAAATACGGAGCTTCACCTTCGCCGAGGAAGTTAATGAGTGCGAATAATAGTTCTCTCAGCAAATCTATGAATACGTCAATGAATTCGAGTTTCGCTGGCGAAGATCTCATTCAGGATGAGTCAGAATTACAAAATTATTTGAAGGAAGTTTCAAACAAAGAGAGGAAAGCCACTCATTCCACCAATATGGATCAACCTTCGAATCTTTTGAGTTCTTTTTGGTCTCATCCTGCAACAAGAAGTCCTGGTGAAGTTTCGCCGATGCTCAGAAGATGTGCTTATCAACTTGCGCCCACTGTTGGTAAGAAAAATAAAAAAAATGAACTTCAATTTAAAAATATGCTCAAATTTAAAAAACAGAAGGATTTGACAATTGAAAATTCTACATTTCTCTTTACAGATAAGTCAAAATCAACGAGTCCTGGAGCTGAGGAAGGACATTCTACAAGAGGATCATTCGGCGGACCAGACGTTTGGAGGAAATATCGAGTAGATTCTGGAATAGTGAATCAGTGGACTGCAAATCTACGAATGGTAAGAGCCCCTATATCCTCTATTGTACCCTATATTCAGTCAAGGTCCCTAAAGTACCCTATTTGCAGCCCATAATGGAACTTCTAAAAAATTTATAATAAGATCAAAGCTTCCAAGAGTCAGGCATTTTGGAAAAAAATAGCAAAAATCAGGGAATTTCTGTAAGTAGTAACTGTAAAAAATAATCAGGGCTGCCACACGGTCACTATTAGTCACTTTTTTCTCAAATCCCTTTTTAGTTACTTTTTTAAGATAAAGTCACTACTTTTCTTTCAGTAAATAACTCATGAAATTTTTAGTAGATTTCAATAATCTGAAGAGATTTTTAGGATTGTAGGGTCTTTTTAAAACTTTTAAGGCATTTTCAAGAGCTTTGAATTGGAAATATTTTAGGGAATTTTAAAAGATCCCAAGGAATTATTAATTAATTTCATTAATTTGAAGGGGTTTCAAAGCTTTTGAAATATTTTTATATGATTTCCGAGGATTTCAATGATTTTAGGGGATTTTAAAGCTCTTAATGTATTTTAATACATTTTCCAGGATTTCAGGAAATATCATCATAGAATTTCACGAGATTTTATAATACTTTAGTGTATTTTATAGAATTTATTCACGAGAAGTGAGGTATTTTGCAGGGTTTTAAAGATTTGAAGAGATTTGGAATTCACCCTGAATTCTTACTATTTTATCCTAAATTCTTTAGAATTCTCTTGAATTTTAATGAAATCACTTGATTTTTTTAATTCACTCGAATTCTTCTAAATTTACTGATTCTACTTAATTCAATGGATTTTTTTTTAAATTTTTTATGTAATTGAACCTGAGTATCAATTGATAAAATGACCATAGGATTTGAAATATTTTAAAGTATTTTTTTCAAATTCCTTGAAATTTTCAAGAGCTTTAAAAAATTTCAAAAGTTTATAAGATTCTGTAAATATTTTAGATTATTGTAAAAGATTGCAAACAAATTTTTAATTTTCAAGGGCTTTAAAAAGTT
>CAKNYM010051681.1:314449-328784 GCA_932195095.1 Andricus curvator
AAGATTCAACTTTTTTTTAGTAATCTTTCATGGTCGAAAAGGAACTTTTTAGGTGAAAATTCCACTTTTCTGGTTGAAAATTCAACGGTCGTCTAAAAAATTCGCGTATTTGGCATGAAAATTCAACTTTTTGATTGAAGATGTAACTCTTTTTGGTTGAAGTTTAATCTTTTTTGTCTGTAAATTCAACTATTTGGTTAAAAAATTAACTATTTTGCTTATAATTCGTCTCTTTTACTTTAAAGTTCGACTATTTAGTTGAAAATATAATTATTTTTTAATTAAACTGTTTGGTTGAAAGCTTAACTTGGTTAAAAATTAAATTTTTTGTAGAAAATTTGTTTTTTATTGGTTGAAGAATTTTTTAAACTGAGAAGTCAGCTATTTGAATTGTTGTAAATTCTTCCTTTTTCGTTGAATTCAACTTTTTTTGATTTAAAATTAATATCTTTTTCGGTTCAATTATCATCTGTTATGTTTTTCGTTGAAAATTCATCCTTTTTGGTTGAAAATTCAACTACTTGGTTGAAAGTTCGATTGTTTTTGTGGCAAATTCATGTCTTTTGATAGAAATTTCATCTGTTTTGGTTAAAAATGCAACTATTTCACTAAAAATGAATTTATTTTTGTTGAGGATTCAACTATTGTGTTAAAAATTTGTCGTTTTTAGTTGAATTCAACTGTTCTTCATTTTAAATTAAAATCTTTTTTGGTTTAAATATCAACTATTGAAGTTTTTGTTGAGAATTCATCTTTTTGATTAAAAATTTAACTAATTTGTTAAAAATTCACTTTTTTGGTTGAAAATTCATCTCTTTGGTTGAAAATTTAACTATTTAGTTGATTTTTTTGTAAAAAATTAATTTTTTAGACTGAAAATTCAAGTATTTGGTTGAAGACTCAACTATTTTCTTAAAAATTCGCCTTTTTGGTTAAATTGAATTTTTTCATTTTAAATAAAAATCTTGTTTGGTTGAAATATCAGCTATTATATTTTTCTTTGAGAACTCATCTTTTTAGTTTGAACATTCATCTTTTTTGTAGAAAAATAATCTTTCATGGTTGAAAAGGAACTTTTTTGTTTAAAATTCAACATTTCTGGTGGAAAATTCAAACTTGTAAAAAATTAGTCTCTTTGGCATGAAAATTCAACTATTGGTTGAAAATGCAACTTTTTTGGTTGACGTTTAACCTTTTTTGTTTGTTGAAAATTAAATTTTTTGTTGAAAATTCATCTTTTCGGTTTCAAAGTCAACGTTTTTCTAAAACATTCGTCTGTTTAGCTTAAAAACTCAACTCTTTTTTTGAAAATTCATCTCTTTTGTAGAAAATATTCAATATGGTACCTTAATTGATTTTATTTAACAGAATTTATTCCCCTATTATTCCCATTGTTTCGTGAAAAATCACCCTATTTCCCCTGTTTTGAGAGGATTTTTGGCTGTGAAGTCTATATTTTTATTCTGTAACTCTGTGTTTAAACTGTGAATTAATTTATTTATTTATCTACTTTCAGGGGAGGAATAACATGTTTCACACACTCTTATTATTTCTCTACATCGTAAAAACACGGGATCACGGAATGCTTGGACGCGTCAACCTCGGAATGTCTGGTGTAAACGTTCTTTGGGTGATTGAAAATTGAGATTGTAAAAGACTGAAAAGATAAGATAACACGTAAATTTACAATAATGACATCTCTTGCGAAAAATGTGATTCATTCAGATAAGGTGATGAGGATTTTGATTTAAGATTTATAACTTATTTAGTTGGATTAATCGCTGTGACTACGGTAACTCTATTGTTACTTAGATTTAGTAAAATATTAAAGTAATGCGAAATTGTGATAAATTTCAGTATAAAATTGAAAGCTTAATCGTAATTAAGAGCTTCTGACAAGTGAATCAGAAGTTCAAACAATAATATAATTTTCTTCCGACTTCTGTTTCGCTTTACTTTATTATTAATTCTTTAAGTATCTTTAAAACATTTTGTATTAACAGTCTAGTTTTGTACGATTCGTATTTATTTTATTTGACTTATGTTTCTGGAGATGAGGATATTCTTTTCTACTCGTATGAGTGGAAAAATGTAAAATGTAAATAGCTGCCCAGTTCACTATCTTCCGTTTTTTATAAAAAAATGTTTGAATACAAAAAATTGCTTTTAATTTGAAATTCAAATCAGTTTTATTTCATTTTTCACTGCATCACTTTGCCTTGAAACCTATTTTTAAACTTCTTCGTTGATTAACAACAATAACATATCCGCCATTTCAAAGGTTTAAAAAAATTTTTAAGAGATATAAATGTCAAGATAATTTACGGGATTTCAAGAGATTTATTGGGATTTTACCTGATTTACGCGATTTTAGATGGTTTCCAAGGACTTTAAAAACTTAACAAAATTGTAATGAATTTCAAGATTTTAGGATATTTTACAAGATTCGAAGAAATTTCAAGAGATTTCGAAAACTTGAGGGATTTTAAGAAGGTATCAAAGTATTGCAAGAGATTTTAGGAAATTTCTAGAGAAATTTAGGTAGTAAATTAAATGGAATGAAATTTTAAGAGACTTCTACGGATTTTATGGGGTTTTCAGAATTTCCAAGATTTAAACATTTAAAAAAATATTAAAGATTTCCAGATCTTGTGCGGGATTTTACAAGATTTAAGGAATTTAAAAAATTGTAAAGGATTTTAAAAGTTTTTGCGGAATATCACGAACTTTGTAGAATTATAGAAAATTTCAAGTGATTCCAATATTTCTAAGGAATTTCAAAATAAATTAAAAGATTCCATATTATTATAAGGAATTTCTATATATTTCAAGGGATTTAAAAAAAAAGAGAAGTTTTACAGAGACTTCAGAGGATTTAAACATAATTCAAGGGTGGAATCAGTGGATTTCAAGGCTTTTAAGGTATTTTAAAAGATTTTAAGCAAAAAAAATCATTTAAAGGGATTTCAAGGGGCTTTTAGATTTTGTGGGATTTTACGGCATTTTTCAGAGGATTTCAAAGATTTGATTATTTTTTTCGGAATTTTAAAAGATATTACAGATTTCAAGATGTTTTAAGGGATTTTATAAATTTCAAAGGATTTTAAAGAGTTTAGGGTATTTAAAAACATTCCAAGAAATTTAAAGAGATTTTGTCAAGTTTGCAAATTCAACTATTTGGTTGAAAATATGTAACTGTGGTTAAATTTTAATATTTTCTATTTGAAAATTCGACCACTTGGTTGAAAATTCGTCTTTTTGGGATGAAAATTCAATTATTTTTTTAAAAAGTTATATTTTTGGTAGAAAAGTCATTCTTTTTTATTCAAAATTCATCATTCTTTAATAAATATTCAAAAATTTTGTTGATGCGCTTTTTTTATTGAAAGTCCAACTATTTGGCTTTAAATGCAACTGTTTAGTTGAAAATTGATCTTTTTTGTTGCAAGTTTTATTTTTTATTAAAAAATTACCTTTTGAGGTTGATAATTTAACTGTCTTCTAAAAAATTCGGCTTTTTGGCTTGAAAATTTAACTATTTGGTTTAAATTGCAACTATTGTTGGTTAAAGTTTAATTTTTTTTTGAAAATTCGAGTATTTGGATAGAAATTCAATTATTTTATTAATAAATCAACTATTTTCTAAATAATTTAAATTTTTTGTTTGAAAGTAAAACTATTTTATTGAAAGTGTAACATATTTGGACTTGAAATCTTAAAGTATTATTACAAATTAAAAAGTAGTATTAAAAATGAATCAAATTTTCTATTTATTTATCAAAGGCTTCAGAGTAAGAAAATCCAACTAATTTTCGTTGAAAGTTCATTCTTTTTAGTTGAAAAGTTTATTATTATAGTTTTGGTTGAGCACTCATTTTTTTTTAATTTAATTATTTTGTTTAAAGTGTCATTATTTTGATGAAAATTCATCAATTTTGTTAAAAAGTTATCTTTTTTGTTGAAAAATCGTTTTTTAGGTTGAAAATTCAGCTTTTTGTTTGAAAACTTAACTGCTTTGTAGAAAATTCGTATTTTAGACTTAAAAATTAAACAATTTGGTATATATTTTTTACTATCTTGAACAACAAATCTTTTTTTTTTAATTGATCTCGTTTGATAGACCCATCAGCCTTCATATTTTTTGGTTAAAAATACAACTGTTTTGTTGAAAGTTCGTATTTTTGGATGAATGCAACTGTTTCGGATTTAAAATTAAAATATTTCTTTGGTTGAAAATGTAAAAAGTTTTTTTACTGAAAATTGAATTATTCCAGTTGAGGATTAACCGTACAAGTTGAAAGTTCATCTCTGGTAGAAAGTGTAACTATTTTGTTGAAAATTCGTTGTTTTTTGTTGGTGAAAAATTAATTGTTTTCACTGAAAATTTAATTATTTTCTCGTTCAAGATTAATCGTATAATTTATCTCTTAGGTCAAAAATGTAATTTGTTTGTTCAAGATGTGTATTTGTGCCAGAAAATTGATCTATTTGGATGAATATTAACATTTTATTGTGAAAAATTCATGTTTTCGTGTAAAAAATTCGACTTTTTTGTATAATATTCATCATTTTGGTTTCAAAATTCATCTCTTTTGATAGAAATTAAGTTTTTTTAGTTAAAAATGTAACTGTTTGGTTCTCTATAAATTTGAAACAGTAAATTTTTTGACTTGTGCCAATTCGTGACTGAATTCTAATTATGATTCAGCAATTTTAAATGATGAATCGGTAAAAGTGACTAATTTATCAATGAAAAAAACTAATTCATAGCTAGAATTCAGTCACTGATTGCAATTGGTAAAAATTTTAACTGATTCAAATTTAAAGATGTCAAAATTAGTTTTGGTTGAGAATGCAACTATTTTTTTGAAAATTCGTCTTTTCAGGTTAAAAATTCAACTATTTTGTTTAAAATTCAACTGTTTAGTTGAAAATATATTTATTTTTAAAGTCAACGGTTTTCTAAAACATTCTACTTTTTTTCTTGAAATCTCAACTCTTTTTTTTTGAAAATTCATCTCTTTTAATAGAAAATGCTTGTTCTTTGAAAATTCGGCCATTTGATGAAAATTCGTCGTTTTTGATTGAGTTCGAGGTTGAGTTTATTTTATTTGGGTTGAAGAGTAATCTCTTTGGTCAAAAAATTTAATTATTATTATTATACCATTAAATTATTTTCTTAAAAATGCGTTTTTTATTGGTTGAAAATTATTTTTTTTTAAATGAAAGTTTAACTATTTGAATTGTTGAAAAATATTCGTTTTTGGTTGAATTCAACTGTTCTTGATTTAAAATTAAAATCTTTTCTGATTGAAAATTCAAGTACTTGGTTGAGAGTTGAACTAGTTTGTTGTTAAAAATTCATTTTTTTTGGTTGAACATTGATCTCTAGTTGAAAATGTAATTATTTTTAACAAAGTCGTCTCTCTTTGTAGAAATTTCTTCCTTTTGGTTGAAAATGCAACTGTTAGACTAAAACTTTTTTTTTTTAATTCGTCGTTTTTGGCTGAATTCAACTTTAAACAATGTTATAGCATTTGCAAAACGAAAATTTTAAGCCAAACAACGCACGATATGAAAAAAAAAGTCAAGAGAAACACATTGCTTTTTGAAAGCCCTACAAGATTATCCTAACAACTTTTTGAATTTTCTTGAAAAATCGAAAATTCAAATTTTTATCGCACCAAAATAATGAAAAATCAAAATTTTCATTTTGCGTTCAAACTATGCAAGATACGATAAAAGATGAAAATGCAAATATTGAACACCCAAAAAAGGGCTACAAATTAGTTATTAATTAGTTTTTGATAGGACGCGTAGTTTATGTTTTAATCGTGAAAAATATCATCAAAAATAAAAATAAATTAATTTTTGGACAAGCGACGCAAGGAACGAAAAAAAAATTAATAGACATAAGTTGTACATACAAAAAATATCTATAAATTTGTTATTAATCATTTTTAGATAGGACGAGTAGATTTTCTTTTAATTGTAAAAAATAAGATGAAAATAAACAAATAAAATTTTTGGAACAATGACACAAGAGACGAAATAAAATGAAAAGTACGAAGGTCGAGATACTTGATGAGAATGTGTTCCTCAAAGCTGAAGGAGCTTTAACAAAAGAGAATTCACAATCACCAAATTACAGTTGTCCATGCTTTGACCTATACTTTTAAAAGGTCTGTGCACAAATGTGGGTTGAACATTTATCTCTTTGGTAAAAAAATTAAATTATTTTCCTGAAAACTCGTTTTTTATTGGTAGAAAAGATTTTTTTTTAAATTGAAAGTTCAACCATTTGAATTGTTAAAAATTCGTCGTTTTTGCTTGAATTCAACTCCTTTCAAATTTAAAATTAAAACGTTGTTTTGTTCAAATATCAACTATTATATTTTTTGTTGAGTATTCCTCTTTTTTGGTAGAAAGTTGAACTAATTTGTTAAAAAAATAATTTTTTGAGTTGAAGATTCATCTCTTTGCTAAAAAATTTAATTATTTTGTCAAAACTTCGGTTTTTATTGGTTGCAACATTTTTTTAAGCTGAAAGTTTAACTATTTGAATCGTTGAAAATTCTTCCTTTTTGGTTAAATTCAAATATTTTTTATTTAAAATTAAAATCTTTTTGGTTGAAAATTCTTTTTTTATTGGTTGAAAATTATTTTTTTATCTGAAAGTCAAATCATGTATTTTGTTAAAATTTCCTCTTTTTTTGTTAAAAATAATTTTTTTATTGAAAAATTGACGATTTAATTTTTGGTTGAAAATGTACCTTTTTTAGTTGAAAATTCAGGTTTTTTTTGTTAAAAATTAATCTTCTTTGTTGAAAATTCAACTATTCCAGGTAAGATTCATCATTTTAGTTGAAAATTCATCCTTTTGGTTCAAATATTAAACGATTCCGGTTGAAAATGTTCGGTTGAAAATTCGTTTGAAAATATAACTGCTTTATTAAACATTCGTCTTTTTTTAGTATAAAATGAATCTTGTTGCTTGAAAACGCAAAATTGTTACTTTAAATGTTAGGAATTTAAAGGGACGACTGAAAAATCCCAAAAAATAAAATTCCCGACACTGCGAATTTTCCGAATTGGAATATTCTCGAATAATAAAATTCCTGAACAGTTTATAATATTACCGAATTGGAAAATTCCAGAATAATTAAGGTACGACTGGAAAATCTCGAAAAATAAAATTCCCGAATTGGAAAATTCCCGACATTTTATAATATTACCGAATTCGAAAATTACTATATAATATTTTTATACAAACTTTTTTTAATGTTTAAAGTTTCCAAAATTATTGTTTGAATTTAAAATAACAATGATTGAAAAGAATATATTTCTGCAGATGAAAATTCTTTCCAATTATTGTTATTTTAAATTCAAATAATAATTTTAGAAACTTTAAACATTAAAAATGTTTTTTTTTTAATAAAAATATTTGATTTTGTAAAATAAATTATATATATTAAAAAACAATTTTTTTAATTGTTTAAATTTGGGTGTTTATAATTCGGGAATTTTCTGGTTCGAATATTTTATAATTAGATAATTTTCTGTCGGGAATTTTATTATTCAGGAATTTTAAAAATCGGTAATATTATAAACTGTCGGGAATTTTCCAATTTGGGAATTTTATTATTCGGGATTTTTATTATTCTGGAATTTTATTATTCAGGAATTTTACATTGTCGGGAATTTTAGATTTCCCGAATAAAAAAATTCTCGAATTGAAACAATTAAATTTGTTTATAAATATTATTTATTTATTAAAAATACAATAATAAAATTTGATTATTGTATTTTATTATTCGGCAATTTTCTGTCGGGAATTTTTTCAATTCGGTAATATTATAAATAAATATTATAGACTGTTTGGGAATTTTATTATTCCGGAATTTTCGGGACGACTGAAAAATCCCGAAGAATAAAATTCCTCTCACTGTAAAATTTCCGAATAATAAAATTCCTGAACAGTTGATAATATTACCAAATTGGAAAATTATATTGAACAGTTTATAGTATTACCGAATTGGAAAAATCCTGAATAATAAAATTCCCGACACAAAATTGTTGAATTATAAAATATCCGAACTAGAAAATTTCCGAATTACAAAGTACCAGAATTTAAACAATTTAAAAAATTGATTTGTAATAAATATTATTTGTTCATTTTAAAAAATCAAATAGTTTTATAAAAAAAATGATTCTTAATGTTTAAAGTTTCTACAATTATTTGAATTTAAAATAACAATAATTGAAAACAATTTTCATCCAGAAATATATTTGTTCAATTTTTGTTATTTTAAATTCAAAAAATAATTTTAGAAACTTTAAAAATTAAAAATAATATTTTTTTCCAATAAAAATATTTGATTATTGTATTTTTAATAAATAAATAATATTATTACACAAAAAATTGTTAAATGTTTAAATTCGGCAATTTTCTGTCGGAAATGTTATCATTCCGGAAAAATGAGCCCGATCCGAACTCCGAGGCCTGAATTCATTATAAAAGAATCATGAAACCGTTAATTAATTTTTTGTGAAAGCTTCTTTCTAGACTTTAAAATCGGGCGGGAAGTCGACAGCCAATGAAAATAGAGTACGCAAACTTCCGGTACGCGTCCTAAATCCTAACCTAAAAGCCAAAACCGGAAGAAGAAGTGTCAAAAGCAAGCCAGCGCCATTTTCCCGTCGGGTGAAGTCGGAGTAAAAAGGGCGTTGAATTGTGTGGTGCGGGATTATTTATCAGTGGAATTAAAAAGTTATATTTATCTCGTGAAATTGTTCGACGATCACTCTCAATATAATAGTCAGCGTTGATGATTGGGATTCCACGGGACGACCGGCACAAGATCACGGTTAAAATACGCAATAACATGAAAAGAAGTACAAGCCGTGATTCACCGCCGACTCGCGTCAAACGAAGCAGATCTTCAATCGGACGGTATGCTCGAATACGTTACAAAATATTCCTTTTTGTTTTTTGCCGACAAGTTTTGACAAAGTTTGCAAAAACTGGTTTTCACCTCTACTCCATTTTGCCAAGATGCGTAATGGCGTTGGTTTTGTGTGTATGAACTATGAATTACGAATACAATTAATGCATCGTTAAATACATTCAAACGACCAATTCGGTAGTTTAGTCTGTTTTATAGTTTTGAATTTGTGTTGGTGCTTGTGAATTGTGTCTATGCATGCTAAGAATAAAATTGCCTGTGACGAATTTTTATCTAGAATTCTAGATGATAAAGAAGAGACGCGTGATAATCGTTAAACTGTTTATGCTGTTTACGTGAGCAAACTTCGATGCAACCAGTGTTTTTTTTTTACGTACGTGATCTATAGTGGGTACTAATTACGATATTGTGTAAGGCTACAAAGGCTGTAGTGATCATTTTAGTTTTTAAAATTGTTTTGGATCTTAAGGAACGTCAAGTTATTTCCACGATTTATTTTCGACAGAGGATACTCAATTCAGCGAGAAAATAAAAAGGAAAAGTATTACAATTTTCGATTGATTGTCCTTGAAAAGTCTTTTGTTTTTATTGTCAGTTGCGATTTTCTCTGTGGATATCGTCGAATTCTTATCATTTTCAGCTCACTTATCGACACGTATCATTTATCAATTTGGGGAAATTCCGATCGATACTTATCGGTTTATTTGTTCATTTTGATTAACCAATGCACGAATCTTGCGGATTTTTGTAAAAATAGAAATGCACAAGAGTTGATTGTTACTGGATTTAACTATTAAGTTGATTTTTTTAAATTATTTTTTTTAACTGAAAATTTCACTATTCTATGTTTGGTTGAAAATTTATGTAGTTTATTGAAAATTAGTAATTGGTAGATAAGTAATATTCTTAGTTGAAAATTGCACTTGTGTGAATTACAGTGTTTTTTATTTTAAATTGAAATCTTTTTTGGATGAAATATCAACTAAAAATTCAAAAATTCTCCTTTTTTTTGTAGAAAATTCTTTTTTTTTGGTTTAAAATTAACTTTTTTGTTGATAATTCATATTTTGGAGTTAAATATTTAACTATTTTGTATGAAATTCGTCTCTTTGTAAAAGTCTCATATTTTTAGTTAAAAATGTAACTGGTTAAAAAAATTTTTGTTTGTTTGTTGAGGATTCAATTATTTTATTGAAAATTCGTCTCTTGGTTGAAAAGCAATTTTATTAAATGAAAATGTATCTTTTTTAGTAGAAGAATCATGTTTTCTGTTAAAAATTCGTCATTTTTTTTTGAATGATTCATAATTTGTATTGAAAATTCATTTCTTTTGTTCAGAATGTAAAAGTCATCTTTTTGGTTCCAAATTAAACTATTCCAGTTGGAAATTCATTATTTTAGTTGAAAAGTCTTTACTCTGTTTGAAAATTTCACTCTTTCATTGAAAACTTTTTTTTGGGGGGGGGGGGGGTAATTTTTTTTACTGGGAATTTAACTATTATTTTCTTGGTTGATAATGTATGGATGTATGTCTTTCCTCGTTGAAAATTCAATCCTTTTTGAAAATTCGTACTTTTTGATTGAATTTCACTGTTTTTGATTTTAAATTGAAATCTTTTTTGGATGAAATATCAACTTTTTGGTTGAAAATTGATCTAATTCGTTGAAAATTGGTTTTATAATTTTTTTGTTCAGAATTAATATTTCTGGTTAAAAGTTAAACTATTTTAGTTGAAAATTCATCATTTTTATTGAAATTTAATCTTTTCGGTTAAAAATTCTTCTACTTGGTGGAAAGTTGAACTCTTGTTAAAAATTCATTTTTTTGGTAAAATATTCATAATTTTTATTAAAAATTCATGTCCTTGATTCAAAATTTAACTATTTTCTTGAATTTTTTGTTTAAAAATTTACCTTTTTTTTAACTGAAAATTTAACTACATATTCCATTTTTGTTGTTGAAAATTTATCTTTATTTAGTTGAAAATTCATTTTTGTCTTGAAAATTCGTCTTTTTGATAGAAAATTATTCATCTTGGTTGAAAAAATTTTTTTGTTACATAATTATTATTCTTAGTTGAAAATTCGTCTTTTTGGTAGAAAATTCTTCTTCTTGGTTGAGAATTCAGATTGGTTGAAAATTCGTAATTTTATTGGAAAATTTAACTACTTTGTCGAAAAGTCATTTCTTTTGTTAAAGTCTCAACATTTTTATTAAAAATCCATCCCTTTAGTTGAAAATTTCAATATATTGTTAAAAATTCGTTTTTTTTATGGAAATTAATTTTTTCAATCGAAAATTTAACTATTTAGTTGAAAATTTATTTATTTTGCTGAAAATTCGTCTTTTTTTTGGTAGAAGATTAATCTTTTTGCTTCAAAATTCAATAGTTTGGTTGCAATTTGTTTCTCTCTCTTGACTGAAAAATCTTGTTGAATTAAATAATTTTTTATTTAAAATTACAATATTTTTCGATTGAAATATCAATTATTACATTGCTATCAATTTTAATTGAAAATTCATTTCTTTGGTTGAAAATTTAGCTATTTTGTTGAAAATTAGTTGTTTTTAGTTATGAATGAATTTTTTTTTAACTGGAAATTCATCTATTTTTTTTTTTGAAAATTCGTTCTTGTTTGGTTGGAAATTAATTTTTTTAACTGAAATTTTAACTAAACCAGCTAAATATTCCATAATTTTAGTTGAAAATTCATCCCTGGTTGAAAATTAATTTTTCAACAGAAAATTTAACCATTCAGTTTTTAGTTGAAGATTTATCTAGTTGAAAATGTATGTCTTTTGTTAATGTGTTTTGGTTGAGGATTAAATTATTATGTTGAAAATTCGTCCTTTTTGGTGGAATTAAACTGTTTTTGATTTAAATTAAAATCTTTTGTGATTGATATATAAATTATTAAATTTTTCGTTGACAATTCATCTGTTTCATTGAATTAACTTTTTTTATTGACGATTCACAATTTTACAACTAAAAGCTTAATTAATGCAATTGAATAGTTGAAAATTCATGTATTTTATTGAAAATTCATGTATTTTATTGAAAATTCATGTATTTTATTGAAAATTCGTCTTTTTTGTAGTAAATTAATCTTCTTAGTTGAAACTTTATCTCTTTGGTTTAAAATTCAACTATTCCAGTTAAAGATTCAACATTTGAGTTGAAAATTAATATTTTAAATATGCACTGAATTTTAGGTATAAGAAGAAATAAAAATTTGTTTTAATTATTATTTACCCCGAACAAATTTTGATGCACATGGAAAAAACCTGGAATTATCAGGGAATTTTTTTCAAGGTTTGAGTAGACACCCTGATTTTTAAAGTAGAAAATTGTATAGTAAATAATATTTATTTTATGTTTAATAGTTCCAGTTTAATATTTTATTTGTAATTTTGATATTTTAGATGTTTCTAAACATGTTCTGCTTAAAAAATTCAGAATTTCATGTGCATCATATTTAAAATCGTATGCTTACAGTTTAAACTGGTTCATTTTCAGCTTACATTGTACAAGTTTTCGATGTGAAATTCCATTAAAAAAATTTTAAAATTTTCAGGCTTTGAATAATTATCAACGCTTCCATGTCAAATGATTTAACTTTTAGAGCTTAACATAGAATACTGTGTAATTGCGAATGTTTTTATTTTGCAGGTCTCAGACATTAGCTAATGTTTTGAAAAAAATGACTAATGCTTCTATTTTCTTAATTGTTCGTTAATGTAGCTTTTTTTTACTTTGACTTTTAACGTATCTTCAAACTGTTTCGCTGATTAACTAAAATATCCCGCCATCTCAAAAATTGGAAATTTTTAATTATTTCAAGGGATTTCTAAAAATTCAAGGGGTTTGTTAAAATATTCAAAAGAATCTTGTTAAAAAATTATGTTTAACCTGTGGTTATTTTCATCTAAGAAGGCGCTATTTTTCAATTAGATGTGTTTACATTTTAATGACTAAAAGATAATTACACAGTGATGATAAAAACCAGCAAGATATCAGATATTTCGAATTCAGGTCGTTCTGATCAGTATTCATTCTGATTTATGATTTGCTATGTCATAGTTACTCTGAGTGTAATTAAAGTCATTTAAACTAAACATAATTAAATTTTAAAATATTTTTTTTTTCTAAGGTATTTCTAAGTTTTCAACCTTTTTTAAGAACTTTAAAGAGATTTTGTAAATTCCAAGATAGTTCGTGAGAATTCAAAGTAATTTAAGGGATTTGTAGAGTTTTTATCAGATCTGCGCAATTTTACGGGATTTCCAAGGACTTACTGATTTAAAAACATTCTATGAATTTCAAAGGACTTGAAAGATTTAAGGGTATTTTACAAGATTCCAAGGCAAGATTACGATATCCGTGGCGACAAAGCTTTAAAGCGGATTCCTATAGGATTTTTGGTGAGAAACACGAATCTGAAAGTTTTAAATCGATATCTCGAATAGTTTACGAGATATATCGATTTTTAAAACTTTTTTCAAATGTATATAATTTCTTAAAGTTCATTCCGATATGGGATTTTTTACGAGAAAAACGGCTCAAACACTTTTAAGTCGATATCTCGCAATTAGGTCTCGAGATATTCTTCTATTTATAATTAATAAATAACTTACTTGTTTAAAAATATGAATTATAGAAATGTATTTTTCTGTCCCGTCGGTTCTTTTAGATGGACATAACCTCGCTTTCCTTACGGATGCCCCCACGAGGCGTTGGAAAAGGGGTAGGGCTGTTACCTTTCATTATTCCTGTGACCAGTCACAGGAGTGCCTTCCCGCCCCCACGAGGCGTTCGAAAAGGGGTAGGGGTGTGACCTTTCATTATTTCTGTGACCAGTCACAGGGGTGCCTTCCCGCCCCCACGAGGCGTTGGAAAAGGGGTAGGGGTGTGACCTTTCATTATTTCTGTGACCAGTCACAGGGGTGCATTCCCGCCCCCACGAGGTGTTGGAAAAGGGGTAGGGGTGTTACCTTTCATTATTTCTGTGACCAGTCACAGGGGTGCCTTCCCGCCCCCACGAGGGGTTGGAAAAGGGGTAGGGCTCTTACCTTTCATTATTTCTGTGACCAGACACAGGGGTGCCTTCCCGCCCCCCACGAGGGGTTGGAAAAGGGGTAGGGGTGTGACCTTTCATTATTTCTGTGACCAGTCACAGGGGTGCCTTCCCGCCCCCACGAGGGGTTGGAAAAGGGGTAGGGCTCTTACCTTTCATTATTTCTGTGACCAGACACAGGGGTGCCTTCCCGCCCCCACGAGGCGTTGTAAAAGGGGTAGGGGTATTACCTTACATTATTTTTGGGACCAGTCACAGGGGTGCATTCCCGCCCCCACGAAACGTTGGAAAAG
>CAKNYM010051681.1:328794-341129 GCA_932195095.1 Andricus curvator
CACAGGGGTGCCTTCCCGCCCCCACGAGGCGTTGTAAAAGGGGTAGGGGTATTACCTTACATTATTTTTAGGACCAGTCACAGGGGTGCTTTCCCGTACCCCACTAGACATTGGAAAGGGATAGGGGTGAGACCTGTATTATTCGATTATTCAATTTAACAGAAAAAATCGATATCTCGAAAACTATTCCAGATATCGATTTGTAAATTTCAGATCCGTGTTTTTCGCAAAAAATCCCATCGAAATCGATATTTAGAAATTATATTGATCAAAAATAAAAGTCAATAATGTTAACATAAAAAATAGATATATCGAAAACTATTCGAGATATCGACTTAACAATTTCAGATCCGTGTTTCTCGCAAAAAATCTCATCAAAATCGATATTCAGAAATTATGTTAATCAAAAACAGAAGTCAATAATTTTAACATAAAAAAATCGATATCTCGAAAACTATTCGAGATATCGATTTGAAAGTTTCAGATTCGTGTTTCTCGCAAAAAATCCCATCGAAATCAATATTCGTAAATTCGGTTAATCAAAAACAAAAGTCAGTAATTTCAACATAAAAAAATCGATATCTCGAAAACTATTCGAGATATCGATTTAAAAATTTCAGATTCGTGTTTCTCGCCAAAAATCCTATAGGAATCCACATTAAAACTTTGTCGCCACGGATATCGTAATCTCCCCGATTCCAAGAAATTTCAAGATTGAAAAAATGTCTAGGGATTTTATTAGGTCTCAGAGGATTTCGAAGATTTAAAATTTTGTACGGATATTAAAGATTTATGGGATTTTTAAGATTTTAGTATATTTTAAAAGATTCCGAGGATTTTCATGAAATTTCAAAGAATTTCTTAGGATTATTTACCATTTTAAGAGCTTTTGAAACTTCAAATAATTTCGTAAGATTTCAAAGAATTTTACAATATTTGAGGGATTCATTGAATTTCAAAAGAAGTTAAATGATTCCATAAGATTACGAGGAGTTTTTATAGATTTTAAGAGAGTTACAAAAATTGGAGATTTTTCCAGGGTTTTCAGAGGATTTCATCAGTATTGAAGGGTTTGAATGGATTTCAACCAGGAATGTCAAGGAATTTTTTAAAAATTGATTCCTAAAATTATATAACAATGTTTTTTCATTTGTAAAAGTTGCTTTATGTTACTGGATTTAACTACTTTGTTGGAAACCCTTTTTTCTTGAGAATTATTTTTTGTAACTGACAATTGAAATATTCTATTTATGTTTGATAATTTATATTTTTAGTTGGAAATTCAACTATTTGGTTGAAAATTCATGTATCTAGTTGAAAATTCATATTTTTGCTTGAAAATTCCAGTTAGGTTGACATTTTTTTCCTCTTGATTGAAAAATCTTTCTTAGCTGAAAATGCCGTTATTTTTTGTTGAAAATTTAATTTATCCAGTTATATATTCTATCATTTTAGTTAAAATTATATCACTTTAGTCAAAAATTCATCTCTTTAGTTGAAAATTGCTTTTTTAACTGAAAATTTACCTATTCAATTTTTGGGTTAAAGTTGATCTTTTTCAGTTGAAGATTCATGTATTTCGTTAAAAATTCGTCTTTTTTGGTAGAAGATTAATCCTCTTGGTTGAAAGTTGATGTTTTTAGTTGAAAATTCAATTATTCCAGTTAAACATTCAAAATTTTTAGTCGAAAATTAAACTCTTCTTAACATTTGTGTTTTTGAAACTTCAGCATTTTAATTGGAAATTTATCTCTGGTTAAAAATTTGACCATTTTTTTCTTTTTGTTGAAAAATAAGGTTTTTAAACTAAAATGTAATTACTTCTGTTAATATAATAAATAAATAGTTTTTAAACAGATAACTTAACTATTCCCGTCAAAAATTCTGCTATTCCAGTTAAAGGTTCATAATTTTAGTTGAAAATTCACCACTCTGCTTTGTTTGAAAATTCAACTAATTTGTTGAAAATTCGTTTTTATTTTTTTTTTTTAAAGATTTCAAGGACTTTAGAAAATATGAAAGGTTTCAACGGATTTCAAAGGACTTTATAAGATATTGTAATACTTTACGGCATTCCAGAGGATTCAAAAGATTTCATCATTTTTGATTTTTGTGGGATTGCTAGGGATTTCACAAGTTTTTAAAATTGTTAAGGGTTTTCAAAGTATTTAGTTGGCTTTCAGAAAGTTTAAAAGGATTTTAAAAAGCTATGAAGGATATTCAAAAGATTTCCAGGGATTCCAGCTGATTTCTAGAGAACGCTAGAGAATAAATGAAATGCATTTTAAAAGTATTTCTAATGATTTCATCAGATTTAAGGGATTCATAAGATTTCAAAAGAGATTATAAAATTTCAAAGGATTTCTACGATTTTTAAGGGATTTAAAAGGATTGACGAATTTTCCTGGAATATCAGAGGATTTCAACTAATTTCAAAGTTTTTTTTTTGTCATTTTAAAAGATTTTACCAGATTATAAAAATAGTCAAACCCTCGATCTAATATTTAAAAAATGCATGAAACAATTTTCCTACTATTTTTCAAAATTGATGTTACTGTTGACACTATTTTGAATTTCTTATATGAGTCCAAGGCCTGTTATTATTTACATTTTTGAGCAAAGAAGGTTACGCCTAAAAAAGAGTTGAGTATACATTTCATTTTTTTACTGGAGAGATAACATAAAACATCATTTTAGGTTTGAGCATCTACGCGTCTTTCTTTTCGAATGACTGGCAACATTTTCTAAATTCTCAAGTTTTAAAATTAAAAGCTTCAATTCAAAATAGCCAGTTTTTCCTGATTATCATTTGTTCACAGCCAAAGTTGTATTTGAAACACAACTTTTGAAACTTCACTTTTTAACCAATTTGTTCTTTTTTTTCCTCAGGTACGATGACTCGAGCGACGAGCGCATATCACCAGACAGGATGAGACGTCGAAGCCGAGGGGCCAGAAGTCCCACTCCACCCAGTCGTGCAACCTCCCATGCTCGTTACGTCGAGTCCGGTTCCCACCGGGAAGACTATCGAGCAGCTCCTCGTGAAATTCCTCCCGAAAGGCACTACTATAAGGTTCTCTGCGTGAGTTCCATCCATCCCAAAGCCACCGACGAGGTCATCAAAGATACCCTCTACCGCGAGTACAAAAAATTCGGTGATTTCTCCATCAGAATTGCTCACGAACTCGACGAGCGAGTCGCCTACGTCTGCTTCCGAAACCACGAGGACGCACGTGACGCAAAATACGCAAAACCCCGAGTCATAATCTACGACAAACTCGCCCTCGTCGACGCCGCCTTCGAAAGACCCGATGCCTACCGACGCCCCAGGTCTATTTCACCGCCAGATTATGATCGCTACTACGCCAGATCACCAGGTCCAACCGACAGACACAGACCCATCGAAAGATACGACCGCGTGTACGGTCCACCTCCCGGAATTCCTCCTCATCGAGAAATGAGACGAGAGGCTCTTCCACCTCCTCACCACGACTTTATCAGACCACCAATGCACCACGGTGGACCTCCTCATGTTCATCCTGGAGGTGGACCTCCTCATCACTACGGAGGACCTCCTCGTCACATGATGGTCCGACATCCAGTTCACGGATTCGAGCGAGTCGAGAACAAAAAAGACAAGTTTCCCAACTACCTTCACCACGTTTCTCCCGAGGACGATCCTCTCGCCACCAGAACCCTATTCGCTGGAAACCTCGAGATCAACATCACCGAGGAGGAACTTCGGAGAATCTTCAGCAAGTACGGAATCGTCGACGACATCGACATCAAGCGACCGCCTCCTGGAACTGGAAACGCCTACGCCTTCGTGAGATTCCAGACTCTCGACATGGCCCACAGATGCAAAGTGGAACTCTCGGGTCAGTACATTGGAAAGTTCCAGTGCAAAATTGGCTACGGAAAAGCAACACCGACGACTAGAATCTGGGTTGGAGGTCTTGGTCCCTGGACATCGATTCCGCAACTCGAGAGGGAATTCGACAGATTCGGTGCGATTAAGAAGATCGATTATATCAAGGGAGACAGCAATGCTTATATCCTTTACGATTCTATTGACGCCGCTCAAGCGGCTGTGAAGGAGATGAGAGGTTTCCCGCTAGGGGGTCCGGATAGAAGATTGCGAGTAGACTTTGCAGATGTTACACCAGGTTTTGGTTTCAAGCCGAGGATGTATCCGGAGGATGGTGGAGATTTCAGATCAAGGCCAGCGGATTATGAATCACCTTATGATCCCTACGCGGCTGAGGGAGAATTTGGATATGGAGGTCGAGGCTTCCGAGGGGGAAGAGGATCCGGACCCTGGCATGAAAGAAGGGGCGGTGGACGTGGTGGATATCGAGGAAGTTACCCTGAAGGCTATGAGCGCGATAATCCGGAATGGAACAGAAGACCTGGTGCGGAAATTGACTATGAAAGTCGGGGAATGCGGAGATCCATTTCTAGAGAACCTGGAGTTGATAGATCCAGGTCCAGGTCGCCGAGAAGAAGACCCATGGATTCGGATTCTGATAACGAGATAGCGAGGACTGGAATGCTCTCCACCTCCCGGACGCTCTCCGACGTAGCGAGGAAGTCGATTGGAGTTTGGCAGGGAGCTTTGATTTTGAAGAACTCCCTCTTCCCAGCCAAATTCCATTTAACTGATGGGGACACTGAGATTATCGACTCATTGATGAAAGACGAAGAGGGAAAGCATATGCTGAGAATAACGCAAAGGTTGCGCCTCGATCAACCGAAACTTGACGACGTCTCCAAGAGAATTCAGACATCCAGCTCGCATGCCATCTTTCTAGGACTTGCTGGTTCCAGTGCTGCGATCACCAACGATGATGCGAATGTGCAGACGAGGCCCTTACGAAACTTGGTTTCCTATTTGAAGCAAAAAGAAGCTGCTGGTGTGATCTCGCTTCTGAATAAGGATACGGAAGGTACAGGTGTCCTTTACGCTTTTCCACCTTGTGCTTTCTCCACGGAACTTCTTAAACGAACCTGTCCGAGTTTGAGTGAAGAGGGTCTCAAGGAGGATCATTTGGTAATAGTCGTAGTCAAGGGAGGTAGCGCCTAAGATCTTTTTTGATTTCGGTACTAATAGCTGAGTAACAAAATAATTAGGCTACTTTATTAAAAAAAGTAAAGCAATTTCTGGTTTGAAAATGTATCAAATTTCTGGTATGTCAGATAGGATTTGAAAAGTGGAAGGAACGAAGTAGATTTGCTTCTTTCACTTTTTTAGCGAAAGGTTGATAAGAAACAGGCTCGTGTGGTATTGGAACGGATAGCCAAAAATCGTTTTCTGCGTGAAAAAAAAACCTTTTTCACTTGGCTTTGCATTGACGTATTTTTTTAAAGACAAAATAAATTCAGTGTGAAATTGGTGGAAGGATATATAATAAAAAGTTCACATGATAAATAACTGAGTAATGCAAAGCCTTATAAAAATGGGTGCTTTCAGTCACCTGTTCCAAGAACTTTAATGTTTGGAGATTTTTTCTTTAAGTATTTTTGAGTGATATTTTAATTTTTCGAATTCAAATCTTCAGAGATCTTTTTATTTAAAGGGAAGATCGAATTTTGTTTCTGAGTCCTGTTTCTTATTTCATCTTTTATATGGTCATGCCTTTTAATGTCTCACTACCATGCATCATACGTTTTCATACTCTAGTAATTTCGAAAAATATTTAGAAGTCCTCGATCTCTGAACTTGATTAAATCCACTTTTTCGATACGTTTTCACAAGAAATTTGATTCTGGTAAATAATGAGCGATCTTATCCAATTTTTGATATAGATAAGTAGCAAAAATTGAATCAATTGAACTGACATACACTATAATTGTGTTAAATTTGTAAATTAATTTTTCAAAAAGACTGCATTTAATGACAAAAATCGATAATCAACCTCTAAATATTTTTTGACGAACAAAAATTTAAGATATTATTTAAGTGGATTCCATGTCGGAGTTTTAAAACCAAAATATTCATCTCATCGACTTTTTTCAATTTACACTTTTAGGCGAAAAAAGTTAGAAAGTCTCATAAGCTTGATTTAAAATATTTTCTGATTACTGGATGGAATTCCAGGAATATTGCTGTATTTTAAATTAAGTTTAAATATTTCTTGTTGGGACAAAAAATATTTTTGTCAGTTTTAAAAACTTTAGAAATCAGGGTTGCTACAGAACCAGGAAAAGACCTGGAATTTTGAAAAAAGAGTCTGGAAGATTTAATTATTATTTTGGTACTTTTCTGCTTATTTTACAAATTTAGATTGATATGAATTGCTTGAGTTACATTCTAAAGATTTGAATGAGCACGCGAACCTGTTACTTCTTTTGCTATTACATATTAATAAATTTGTTTACTATATTAAAAAGATGGTTTAGATTTTAATAATAGTCGAAAAGCCTTTTAAAATTTGCATTGATCAATAATTTTCTGTACAGTATCGGCGGAAATTATCTGCACGCCTATTTTTCGAGTTGTTGCTAAAATTCTAATTTTTTTTTATAATATTAACATGACATTTTTTTCTTACAATATCACGAAAGTTTACAAAATTCTCCGTCTTATAAGACCAAGTTGAAAGAAAAATTTCAATTTAATAAAAAGCTATTGCAAAAAGACGTCAAATTTCAATATTTTCGAAAAATTTGAATAACTTTTGAAATAATCAACATTTTAATAGGCCTTTGGATAATTTTTAAGGCAAGGTAATGGCATTTGCTGAATTGTTAAGTCATTTTTAGAATTTTTTCCCTTAATTCTTCTCTAGGGTCGAAATTGGTGCAAAAAAAATCGCAAAATTTCAAATAATGATTATACTCAACATAGGGTAGAATTTAGGGACAAAATTCTTGAAATATTTGAGCAAGTTAGTATAATACTGTGGATACTTATCTTCAAAATGAGCCCAAGAACTTTGAAAAATGTTGATTATTTCCAGAGTTATTCCAATTTTACGAAAACATCTCAATTTGATATTTTCTATAAAATTGACTTATTAGACGCAGAATTTTATTACCCTTCGCGCTATTATGAGGGGGCAAAAAATCATGTTAATATTATAAAAATTAAGGCTCTTTAAACAGGAGTGTAGATAATTTCCACCGATAGTGTACAAGAATTTTTCTGGAAATTATATTGCAAACAGTACAAAAGAAATTAATGGAATTTGAAATTAATTTGTGTTCAAATTTTGAATAGAATTTTTAAAAAAGTTGACCTGGAAAACCCGAAAATGTCCTGGAATTTTGAAATTCAAATTTTGTAACAACCCTGGGAATGTATTTAATACACATAAGTGTAGTAAGTTGAGTAAATTTGAAGAAAAAAATCGATGAGATGAATATTTTGTTTTTGATTGCGACTTGGAAGCCCTCTTGAATTTGTTTTATAAGACGTAGTTGGCACATATAAATTCTAATAGTAGACAACAATTTCATTTATCAGAAATTTGTTATCCCGAAAAAAAAGTTAATAATTAACTAGCGTAGAAAATTGTATTATATTTCTAAGACTTGGATTTATAGTTGTTTCACGTTGTGTTGACACTAGATTTTTGATATCTTTTTATCAATGCACATTTGGTCAAAATGGGAATGAAGAAAGTGATTCATAAAAGCAAAACGATCCGAAGTTTAGATTATAAAATGTACAGTTTATCGCCCGACTTCATTGTACGATCTTCCAGTTGTATTCTTCAGAAAATTATTTTAAAGCTTAATTTAGATTTTCGTACAAGAGCTGCTACGATAAAAGAAATTTTTTTTTTTATGTTTAAGGATAGAAAATTGAATTAAGATTTGATTTAATAAGGTAAAATTAGAATTAAAAATCTGCGATCTGCATGTTCGATAAAACACCGACAAAATCTTACGAGGCAAGAAAAATGTACGACGGTTGTATTTTCTTATTTTGAAAAAACTCCAGCTTCTCGTGTCTAATGTTTAAGTGCTAAGTGTCCTCTGGACATTGTTGTGAGCAAACAGTGAAGATAGTGAAAATTTGAAATTGGACTAAAGATCTCGACAACAGGACTGATGAAATCCAATGAAATTTTCTTCTGTGAATGCCTCGTCAAAGTTTTTTGTTAAGTGCGGACGCATCTTTTAAAGGACAGTGTTTGGTGGTACTAATTTGAAAATGTGTACAGTGATTATGTAAGAAAAAAAGTGATGTGTTCTCGCAATCGAGGGTGTTGGGGTGGTACTGATTTCCGGAACGCATGACGATATTCGCTCCGGAGATTGGAAGACAAAATAAAAACCCGTTCCAGCCTCGGTGGCGACCAAAAGGTGCAGTGGCTAAGTGTAGCTGGTGTTTGAACAAAATAGATGCCGTTATGCAGACGAATTCGACCAATGATTTAATTTCTTAACTCCGCCGATGTCCACCCATGAGAAAGTTCTGATTCTTCGTAAGTTTAGCATCATCATAGTGATTCGCTCTCGTGTCTGTGCTCTCCTCGATTATATCATTTTAAATCGACCAATGGCCTCAGTCTTTCAGATTTTTTCTCTTTCTCGCAGATCAAGAATCCCTGATTCAAGTTGACGTATTTTTAAAAGAAAGTAATCATATGCAAATTTAAAAAGAAACTTTTTATCCTTGTAAACATTTTAAACGAGAGAAAAAATTTGGAAAAGGTTGTTGGCTCTAAAGTTCGACGAAATCGGAATGGGTGAAGTTCTAAAGTTTCCAAGTTCAGTGAGTTGAGTTTGAATGATAAAAAAAAAACAGTTGACAAATTCAGAACAGAAGTTAATCGACGTTCTTTCAATATTTTGCAAAAAGAGCAAGTTCTAAAGAGAAAAGAAAAAGAAAACAGTAGAATTTTTTTAGTGGTGCTGTGAATAGTTTTGGTTCTGGGAGAATATAAAAAAGGAAGTTTTTCGAAAAATTGTTAGTGTCTGTGATCTGCAAGTTGTTTTCTTTGATAATGAATTTTGAAGTCGAGCTTTGTGATCGAAAATAGGAAAGTAGTGACTGGTGAGTTTTGTGTCTTGTGACTTTTTATTGGCAAGAAAGAAAAAAAATAACAAAATCAAAAGTGCTCTGTTCAGTTCTGTGGGGGGTTTTTTAAGTCGTGGACAAAGAATGTCGACTATCGTCAGAAGTTCTGAAATCTGAATGACTGTGAAGTTTGGTCAGTTTTGCAAATTCAGTTTTCATCCGTCCATTGCAAGAAAATTGTTCGAGGTGCTTTGATACTGTCGAGAGAGGAGGTAAGTTCTAATCTGTGGAGAGATTTCATTTTCAGATTGAAGGAGATATTTATTTTTTGGAGAGCAAAAGATCCATTATGTATCTGCAAAGCTGCAATAAATAAAAAATACTTTATTCCATTTATTATTGTTGGGTTCCTCTTGTTTTTTAATTTCAGTAGGATAAAGGAAACAAATTTATTCACTCTGTTAAAGTTTTTACACTAGAATTGTTCTCTAAAGTGAAAGAGAAATTATTTACAAATTTAAAATAAGTTCGATTTCGACTCTTTTTTTAATGTTAAGTTCAGTTGTTAACTTTTTCAATTATATGATTCAACTCACAATGCATTATATCTTCATTTTTGAGCGTACATTTTTTAATTTAAAGAATTTTAAAATGCAGTTTTGAAGACTTAAACAATATTAAAAGCGTTTGAAACTGAAAATTTGTGATAAAAAACCTTTTTAGTCGATCAACTTAAATATAAATGAATTAATGATTTTTTTAATTGAGCTGTACTTTAAGTATTAAAAGTGAAAAATAATTGAATTTACAAGACGATTTTAAATCCGTTCAGAATTAAAAAATTTACAAATTTTCAGGTTAAACATTGAACTGTTTCCGATTGAAACTTTATAATCTATTTTTAATTTTATAATAACTTAAAATAATAGATTCATAATTCAACGCTTTTATTAATTTCAAATTTTATTCGAATATTATTTCAGTCTACAATATTCCATTTTTAACCCATTCAATTTGAAATTTTTAATTAAAACGAACAATTATTTCATATTTAGCAATATTTGACTGTTCATGTAAAACAAAAAATTAGAATTCAAATATTCGAAACTAAACACCTGTTATATCTCGCGCTTCGCGCTCGATCAAACCATCGACACCTGCAATTTAGTGATTGTGAATTCTCTTTTGTTAAAGCTCTTTCGGCTTTAACGAACACATTATCATCACTAGTCTCGTGAGAAAAAATTTTCAGACCTAATTTGAAAACAATTTTGTTATCAAACATTTTATTGTACCTTGTGTTTTTTTTGTCGAAAAATTTAATTTGTTTATTTTTAATGTCATTTTTCACGATTAAAACAAAAACTACGCGTCTTATCAAAAAATGATGAATAACAAATTTGTAGATATTTTTTGGCTGAACAACTTTCGTCTATTTTTTTTAGCTTGTGTCTTTTGTCAAAAAATTTTATTTTTTCATTTTGTAATGTCATTTTTCACGATTAAAATAAAAACCACGCGTCCTATCAAAACGTGATACATAACAAATTTGTAGATCTTTTTGAATTGCTTAATTTTTGTCTCTTAATATTTTTTTGTATCTTGCATAGCTTAAAATGTTTGTTTTTGTAGATTTTGAAAATGCTATAACCCTGATAATTTTATTTTGATCAAATCTTGGAAAAAAATGGTCTCAAAAATTTTGAAAATGCTCTAACTTATAATTTTCATCTAAAATAGCTGGCGAACGAACTTGTTCTTTTCTTTTAGGCCTTAAAAAAGTGTGCCAAAGCTTAATCCAGTCTGATCATTTTTTCGAAAGTTATCGTGCCTACAGACTACACTACACTTTCTTAAAAATCGTTTTTTCTGACTCGGAGGGTCTCAAAACGTGAAGATTTGATGAAAATCGACCAAGTCAAATTTTACATAAAACCAATTCCTTCTCATTAGGATGAGAATGTAAAAAATTAATTTGTGAGTGAAATTGTTGAATTTTTATCTGTAAATAACAAATGAAACTTATGAATTTAAACAAAATTTGAGTAATAACTTCAAGAGATATTTAGAAGTTTTTAAAAAAATGTCAAAAATAATTAAAAACTTGAAATGATTTCAAATAATTTAAAATAAAGTGCAGTTTTTTGCAGATTTCAAATAAAAAATTTATAAGCTTTTTAAGAATTCTGAAAGGTTTCATAAGAATAACAACAAAATTTTAAGATTCCTAGGAAAATTGAAGAAGATTTCAAAAAAAGAATCTGGAACATTTTAAGGATTTTTTTTTATTTTGCAGGATTTTTTTGGATGAAAATCGAATCATCTAAAAATATATTTTAGAAGTTTTGCAAGAATTTCAAAAATAATAAAAAAATTTTAAGATGAAAATTTTTTAAACGAACTGTAATTTTTTCAAGATTTTGAAATAAAATGTTGAAGCTTTTTAAAGATTTTCAAAGGTGTTAATATAATAAAAAAATTTCTTGACATTCCTGAGAAAATTCTAAATTATTTTTTATTTTGAAAACATTGAATACTTATTAATTTGAAACTACTTAAAATAAAAATAATTTAACTTCTAATTTAAAAAGAGTTCAGTCAACAAAAAAAATTTAATTTATAGAGTTTCTATTTTAAAATCCCTTAAAATGATACCTTAACTATTTTGTTGGAAATTTGTTTTTTGGTTGAAAAATTATCTTTTTTAGCTGACAATTCATCTTTGGGTAGAAATTGATCATTGATCTTTTTGGTTGGAAATTAATCTGTTTCGTTTAAAATTCAACTATTCCGGTTGAAGATTCATCATTTTAGTTGTAAATTCATAACTTTGTTTGTAAATTATTCTCTTTTTTTTTTTAATTATTCTTTTTTTAACTGAAAATGTAACTATTATAATTGAATATTCCATCATTTCAGCTGAAACTTCATCTCTTAGGTTGAACATTCTTCTTTTTTGGTAGAACTTAATCTTCTTGGTTGAAAATACATCTTTTTTGTTTAAAATTAAATTATTCCAGTTAAAGGTTCATGATTTTAGTTGAAAATTTATCAATTTGATTGAAAATTAATTTTTTAAATTGAAAATTCAACTATTTGGTTGAAAATTGGTATATTTTAGTTGAAAAGTCGTATTTTTTTATAGAAAATTCATCTTTTTGGTAGAAAATTCAAGTATTCTAAATAAATTTTCATCAATTGAGTTAAAAATTCACCTTTTTGGTTGAACATTCGTCTTTTTTGGTAGAACTTAATCTTCTTGCTTGAAAATTTATGTTTTTTGTTGAAAATTTGTCTTTTTTTAGTTGAAAATTCCTGTCTTGTTGAAAAGCCGTATTTTTTGGTAGAAAATTAATCTTCTTGTTTG
>CAKNYM010051681.1:341139-351836 GCA_932195095.1 Andricus curvator
TTGTTGAAAAGCCGTATTTTTTGGTAGAAAATTAATCTTCTTGTTTGAAAATTCATCTTTTTTGTTTAAAACTCAACTATTCCAGTTGAAGATTCATGATTTTGGTTGAAAATTTATTTTTTTAAACTGAAAATTCAAGTATTTAGTTGAAATTTTGTCTTTTTTAGTTAAAAAATCATGTCTTTTGTAGAAAAATCGTCTTTTTTGGTAGAAAATTAATCTTCTTCTTTGAAAATTCATCTTTTTGGTTAAAAATTCAAGTATTCTAAATAAATATTCACCAATCGAGTTAAAAATTCACCTTTTTGGTGAAACATTCGTCTTTTTTGGTAGAACTTAATCTTCTTGCTTGAAAGTTTATGTTTTTGTTGAAAATTTGTCTTTTTTTAGTTGAAAATTCCTGTCTTTTGTTGAAAAGTCGTATTTTTTGGTAGAAAATTAATCTTCTTGTTTGAAAATTCATCTTTTTTGTTTAAAATTCAATTATTCCAGTTGAAGATTCATAACTTTGGTTGAAAATTAATTTTTTTTTAACTGAAAATTCAACTATTTAGTTGAAATTTTGTCTTTTTTAGTTCCTTTATTTAGTATTCCTGTCTTTTGTTAAAAAGTCGTATTTTTTGGTAGAAAATTAATCTTCTTGTTTGAAAGTTCATCTTTTTGGTTGAAAATTCAAGTATTCCAGTTGAAGATTCATAATTTGCGGTAAAAATTCATTACTTTGTTTGAAATTTTTTTTTTTTAACTGAAAATGTAACGATTCTAATTAAATATTCCATCATTTTAGTTGAAAATTCATCTCGTTGATTGAAAATCTATTTTTTAACTGAAAATTTAATTTTTAGGTTACAATTTGTCTTTTTCAGTTGAAATTCATGTTTTTTGGTCGAAAATTAATCTTCTTGTTTGAAAATTCATCTGATTGGTTGACAATTCAACTATTCCGGTTAAATATTCATCATATGAGTTGAAAATTCATCTTTTTGATTGAATATATAACTACTTGGGTGAAAGTTAAACTCTTTTGTTAAAAATTCATCTTTTTGGTTTAAAATTGGTCTATCCCAGTTGAAGATTCATCATTTTTTAGTTGAAAATTCATCACTTTGATTGAGAATTTTTTTGTGTGGAAAATTAATTTTTCATAACTGAAAATTTAACTATTCCATTTTTGGTTGAATATAAAACTACTTGTTTCAATGTTAAACTCTTTTCTTAAAAATTCATCTATTCCAGTTAAAGATGCATCTTTTCAGTTGAAAATTCAACTATTTGATTGAAAATTGATATTTTTTAGTTGAAAATTCAACTATTTGGTTGAGAATTCATGTATTTTGTTGAAGAATCGTCTTTTTGGTAGCAAATTAATCTTAATCTTTCTGGTTGAAAATTCAATTATTTGGTTAAAAATTCATCTATCTTGTTGAAAATGCAATATTTTTACTTGAAAATTTAGAATTTTGAAGCGGTTCAAATTGAATTTAATTTAGTACTCACATAAATTTGACCTAAATATGCACTGAATTTTTAGTATAAGATAAAAATTTGTTTGAATTATTATTCAGATTCATTGACTTTAGGAACAAATTCAAGAAATGAATAATTATGTTTTTAGTATTATTTAATCGATGGAATTTTTTCCAGAATTTGAGTAGGCACCCTGGTACAATTGTAAACGATTTTTTTTTCTTGAACAAATAAGCCCTTATTTATTTAAATTCAACCATTTTAAAAAAATTGGTAAGAAGCGATAGTATGCAAAAATTCAGTGATAAATGTTTTTTGTCAGTTTTAAAATTTTTCATTAAAAATCTCTAATTTATATTTAAAGATTCATGATTTTACTTGGAAATTAATCTTTTTTGTTTAAAATTCAAGTATTCCAGTTGCAGATTCATAATTGTAGTTGAAAATTTATCAGTTTGGTTGAAATTTTTTTTTTAGTTACAATATATCGATTCTTAAAATCATAGAAACACCATTTTTCAGAGATCTGCTTTTTGTTTGAACTACCTCAAAAATTCGAATTTTTAAATTTCACTGACCGTGAAAAATATTTGCAAACCTAAAAATGAACGGGAATTTTTTTCTTAGACTAAAACGGTCACCCTGATTAGCAACATTCTAATTTTTTTAAATGATTATTGACAATAATTTTGAATCAGGGAATTTTAAACTGTTTTTTAATAAAAAGAATGAAATATCTTTACAACCAACCTTTATTTAGGAATATACTCTTTAAAACCAACTTACATCCTATCATACTTGTGTGGACGCACGCACGCGAGCGTTTATATACATATGTAAGTAAAATGTTAATCGGTTACATGAATTATAATTTTAATTACACAACAGCTGTTATCGTTGAGATACTGACAATCGAAGGAAAACACCGATTTTCACACGGAAAAAATATCATTCCGGCATTCAAAATCACATATTTTGGCATTATTAATTATTTCTTACTTTTACCATTTCTATCTAAAATGATTATTTAAATCACGATGATGTAAATTCAAAAACTAATTTCTTCATATTCTGCGAAGGCAAGAATCGATATTAAATTCACAGAAAATAAAACTGCAATCAATATGAGAAACTTTAAATTAGCAAGCGATATAATAAATTTTCCTAAAATCTGCAGTCATTTTAATTCGATACAAGCGAAATTCACTGGTTCTTTATCCATCCTTTTCTTTTATTTTCACAAATTGTAATTAGCAAACTTAGCGAACTAAGTTACAAATTGAATAACGCAAGAACTTTTTTGTTTTTAATGAATGTAACTGCGAGTTAAATATTGTTCAGAATGTTTTTTGGCGACTAGATGATGGAAAGAGATTTAAAGTCGCTACATGAAGTCGTCATATTCATTATCAAATCCATAATCTTCGTATTCGTTCACAATTGTATTTTCTCCCTCCACTCTCAATTTCGCCTTTCCCTTTCCTTTTTTCTTCTTGTCGCCCTTTTCCAATTTTCCTTTCTCGATTGCGAGATTATCGATCGTTGTTTTTACTTTCCTTAACGATGCAGCAGACACTAGAAAGGAAATTATGGTTTTAATTATTTAATTTTAATTCTTTAGATTAAAGTACCAGGGTGTCTACCCTATCTGGAAAACGTGGAATTGTCAGGACATTTTTATATACCTGGAAAAACTTGGAAATATCAAGAGATTTTTTTCGAGGGTGCTTAATTTTTAAAAATTGCAATATAAAATTGAATAACAATGATTCTTCATATGTAAAAGTGGGCTTGTTTTAGTTAAATTCATTTCTTTGGTTGAACATTAATTTGTTAAAGTAAAAATTTAACTATTCAATTTTGGGTTGAAAAATTATTTTTTTTTAGTTAAAAATTCGTCTTTTTTGGTAGACATTAATCTTCTTGGTTGAAAATTCAACTAATGCAGTAAAAGCTAAATGATTTTAGTTGAAAATTCAACACTTTGTTTGAAAATGTAACTATTTTTTTTTTAATTTGTTCTTTTTTTGGTTGAAACTTTTTTTTTTTTTTAACTAAAAATTTAACTATTCAATTTTTGGTTCTCACTTTTATCTTTTTTAGTTGAAAATCAGTTTTTTTGCAGAAATTAATCTTCTTGGTTGAAAATTCATCGTTTTTTGTTAAAAATTCAACTATTCCAGTTAAAGGTTGATCATTTTAGTGGAAAATTCATCTTTTTCGTTTAAAATTCAACTAATTCAAATTAAATCTTCATCATTTTATTTGAAACCTAATATTTGTAGTTGAAAATTCGTCTTCTTTGGTTGAAAATTATCTTTTTTTTTAAACTGAAAATGTAACTGTTCCAGTTGAAGATTCATAATTTTAGTTGAAAAATCATCACTATGTTTGAAAATGTAACTATTTAAAAAAAATTAAATTAGTTCTTTTTGTGGTTGACAATTTTTTTTACTGATAATGTAACTATTCCAATTGAATATTCCATCGTTTTAGTTCAAAAACCATCTCTTTGGTTGAACATTAATTTTTTTCACTAAAAATTTAACTATTCAATTTTTGGTTGAAAAATTATCTTTTTTGGTAGAAATTAATCTTCTTGATTGAAAATTCATCGTTTTGGTTGAAAATTCACCTTTTTGGTTGAAAATTCAATTATTCCAGTTGATTCATCACGTTATTTGAAAATTCATCACTTGTTTGAAAATGTAACTATTTTTTTGAAACTTTTTTTTTCAACTGAAAATTCATCTCTTTGGTTGAACATTAATTTTTTCAGCTGAAAACTTAACTATTCAATTTTTGGTTGAAAAATGATCTTTTTAATTGAAAATTTGTCTTTGGTAGAAATTAATCTTCTTGGTTGAAAATTCAATTATTGTAGTTAAAGATTCGTCATTTTAGTTCAAAATTCATATATTTTTTTTTAATTCAACAATCCCAGTTGAAGATTCATTATTTTAGTTGAAAATTGATCAGTTTGGTTTGAAATTCAACTATTAAAATTCAATTATTCCAGTTGATTTATCATGTTAGTTGAAAATTCATCACTTGTTTGAAAATGTAATTATTTTTTTGAAAATTAGTTGTTTTTTTTTGTTGAAAACTTTTTTTTTTAAACTGAAAATTCATCTCTTTGGTTGAACATTAATTTTTTTGCTGAAAACTGAACTATTCAATTTTTGGTTGAGAAATGACCTTTTTAATTGAAAATTTGTCTTTTTTTGGTAGAAATTAATCTTCTTGGTTGAAAATTCTATTATTGTAGTTAAAGATTCGCCATTTTAGTTCAAAATTCATATATATTTTTAATTCAACAATTCCAGTTGAAGATTCATTATTTTGGTTGAAAATTCAACTATTAAAATTCAATTATACCAGTTGATTTATCATGTTAGTTGAAAATTCATCACTTGTTTGAAAATGAAACTATTTTTTTGAAAATTAGTTTTTTTTTTGTTGAAAACTATTTTTTTGAACTGAAAATTAATCTCTTTGGTTGAACATTAATTTTTTTGCTAACAACTTAACTATTCAATTTTTGGTTGAGAAATTATCTTTTTAATAAAAAATTTGTCTTTTTTGGTAGAAATTAATCTTCTTGGTTGAAAATTCAATTATTCTAGTTAAAGATTCATCATTTTAGTTGAAAATACATCTTTTGGATTTAAAATTCAAATATTCCAGTTGAAGATTCATCATTTTAGTTGAAAAATCCTAACTTTGTTTGAAAATTAGTTTTTTTGTTTGTTGAAAATTAGTTTTTGAACTGAAAATGTAAAAATTCAAATTGAATATTCCATCATTTTAGTTAAAAATTTATCAATTTGGTTGAACATAAATTTTTTTGGCTGAAAATTTACGTATTTTGTTAAAAATTCGTATTTTTTAGTAGAAATTAATCTTCTTGGTTGAAAATGTATCGTTTTGGATCTAAATTTTAAGTATTACACTTAAAGATTTATCATTTTAGTTGAAAACTAATTGTTCGTTTGAAAATTTGCCTTTTTTAGTTGAAAATTCAACTATTTCGTTAAAAATTCATGCACTTTCTTGCAAAATTGTCTTTTTGGTAGAGAATTAATCTTCTTGTTTAAAAATTCATCTTTTTGGTTGAAAATTCAAGTATTCAAGTTAAATATTCATTTATTTTGTTGATAATATATATTTTTTGTAGAAAATTAATTCAACTTAGTTCAACTATTCGGTTGAATTTTTTTTTTAGTTGAAAAACCAACTATTTGGTTGACAATTCATGTATTTTGTTGAAAAACCGTTTTTTTTGTAGAAAATTAATCTTTTCGATTGAAAATTCAACGATTAATTACTTAATCGATGGTGCTATTATATTTAAGAATATCGTGTAATATAATTTGTCAACGTTTTCGAAATTAAACATGAATTAAATCCCTAAAAACTGAAAAAAAAAACATAATATACTCGCGAAACTGAATACATATTTCAAATCTATTTTTTGAGATACCTGGAAAAATCCTGGAATTGCCAGAGTTTTTTTTCAGGATTTGAGTAGACACCCTGAATACGTTTTTAAATTAATTTGTTAGGGTTGTTTCAATTTTCATTTCGCTTGACTTACACTGAACTGCAATATTTTTTATTAAATCTTCTGCGAATGCTGTGAATTCTGCGTGTTTGTTCATCGTATTGATTTTCAACATGAGCGCATCACCAAATTGGTCGAATTCTTCTTTTGTATCAGGGATCATCGCATCCAGACCCTTCGTTGTTTCCATTATACCTTAAATACAAGTTTAAATTAGGCAAACTACGATTTTTTGATCAGATATCGTATCAGATGGAAGAAAATAAATGTAGGGTCATTCGACTGAAATATTAAATTAATATTGTATTTTAATCAAACTTAAAATTTAAATAATCAATTTAATAAACAATATTTTGTTCAACTTTCCTATGAATTTACAAGGTGTCAATCGGACTGAAAAATTGATAAAAAATTTGTACGAGGAAAACTTCCCTTGAAAGTGAAAGAAAGCACAAAAAAATACATTTTTCAAAAAATATACAAAAAAAACTTGTTTAGAAAAGGACTGCAAAAGGAAAAGTTTCTTCAAATAACTAGTTTACAATTAGCTCTGAAAATCAATTGACATTTTTCGCTTTTAATGTTTTTGCTTCGAAAATTATGAAAAAAGTATAAATTCATATAAGATTAATTTATTTTTAACGCTTTACGATGAAATTGTTATAATTTGTATTTCCCTTCTTTACATTCGAAATAGTTCCAAGTTTTAATCTTCCTGTTTAAAAAAATACGATTTTAAATGAGTTTAGCCCAGTCTTTCTTCTATTACGCCTTTATTAAAATTCTTCTTTTTTTCTTAATTCTCGAAAACCTTCCCCCTTTTTGTCTTAATAAAAATGATATAATACAAGTGACAAGCGACAAGTTAAAAATTTTGAACTAAAATATACAAAGTTAAATAATTAAACAATGGAACTTTCCAAATTACTACTTTAATGTCAAATGTTTTAAATTGGGCCATTTGAGAATATAAAAAATCATGCAAAGAATAAAATTGATTAAATAATCAATTTTTATGTTTAAAATCGTTCTCACAGACAGGAATATTTTCTCTTTTAAAAAATACCACCATTAATGATTAAATCTTAACGTTTACAAGTATAATTAAATATTTCTTTTCAAGATTTTTAATTTCGTCCTTACTATAATTAACACTGTGAATGTAAATTTCAAAATATACTCTTCAATGCTCTTGAACTCAAATTAAAAATAGGTAAGTTTGAGCGATTACAATATTTAATGTGTATAGATTCAGCCTAAAGATATTTTAGTTTGAAATCGGTCAGATACAAATTTGTAACTTTTTTATTCACAAGATTTAAAAATAAAATTTGGCAGATTTCAAACTAAAATATTTTTAGGCTGAATCTAAACAAATTAAATATTTTAAGCGCTCAAACTTGCCTATTTTTAATTTGAGTTTAAAAGCATGGAAGAGTATATTTTCAAAAAATATTTAAAGTATTAATTAAAGTAAGGACGAAATGAAAAATCTTGTGAAGAAATATTCAATTATACTTATAAATGTCAAGATTTAATCATTAATAGTGGTATTTTTTTTTAAGAGAAAATATATCTGATGAGAAAAATTTTAAACATATAAAAATTAATTATTTAATAAATTTTATTTTTCGCAGGATTTTTTTACATCACCGTCAATGGATTTCCAACGGCCTAATAAGTATCCAATTTTTTAACATAAATTCTTTAAAGTAGTTGTTGCAAGAAAAAAAAACATTTTGTATGAAAAATAATTATTTTAACAATTGTCTTTGTAATTCAACTTTCTTTCTGTACCTTCTTAACAATTTTTAAGCAATTGTTGAATTTTAATAAATCACGGCTTATTATTTCGGGAAAATATTCCCTATAACTCTGTTTCCAATTTTTTAAGTAAGTAAATAATCTTCAAATATAGCTATTTGTTTTAAAAAAGTTGTCTTTAAAATTGTTTTAACGATTTCAGTCATAGAATAATTTCCCAGAAAAAATAAGCTACAATTTATTAAAATTCAACAATTTTTAAAAAAGAAATGTTATCTGTAAGTTTTAAAATTTTTTCTTAAAAGTAAAGTTTTTTATTTGAAATTAAATCATCAGTTTAGACCGAATGCTTTCTAATCAGGCCGGTTATTTGTTTGAAGTCAATCTCTTGGGGACAAAATATGTCGTTTTTTAGAGGAAAATAGACGATACGTATTTTTCCGATTTACAAAAAAAATAATAATTTGTACGAAGTTATGCGTATTTGAATTTTGTGCTTTGTTTTTCGAAAGAATCCAAACTTTTTTTAAACCTTTTTAATTTTGTATTTACTCGAGATATTTATCGTTTTCTTTCTGATTTTGATAGCGTTTATTGTCTTCTTCTGAATTCCGCCGGAAATTTTAAGAAAAGTTTTAAAATTAAGAAATTACCGGCAGTTTTCCTGAAAATATTGAGAGTAGACTTTCTGAAAAAAGCCACACTTCTATTTTTTGTCAATTTTGTTGTTGAATTTTGACTTTCATAAGGAAGACATTTTTTCATAAAATCGGATTTTCTAATTTCGCTCGCAAACGATAGATACGAAAAAATGTTAAGATAAAAGTTTGCACTGGCTTCAAAAATGGTTTCGCCCGCATAAAGCGGATAGGATGCCTTTCTTATATACTAGAAATTTTTTGTTTTAATATTGGGAAGAATAAAAAAGGTGGGGGTTTCCAGAAAATATTTTACTTATGTTTTCAAAATTTGAAGGAAAAAAAGATTTTCTTGAAAATCCCACCTTTTTTATTTATTTTTTAAAATTTCTGCTTGCACATATATAAGACCGGGAGAATTTGTTTTCCTAAAAATATAATTTTGTAGTTTTTCTCGTAAACGATGCAAGATATCTCAAAAGAGCCAGAGCTATTTTTCATAGAACTTTTTAGACGTGCAAACTTTTATTTTAACATTTTTTCGTATCTTTAGTTTGCAAGGAAAGTTAAAAAATTCGATTTTATGAAAATAAAATTCTCCTGGCCACAAAAGTGATATAACATTTTGTTAATTTTCCGGCGGATTTCGAAAGGAAACCATAAACGCTATCAGAATCAAAAAGAATACGTTAAATATCTCAAATAGAAAGTTATAGAAGTTTAAAGCAAAATTTTTTTTTTTTTTTTTTTAAACAAAGCAGAAAATTGAAATACGCATAACTTCGTAAACCATTTTTTTTTCGCAAATCGAAAAAAAAAGTATCATCCCCGAGAGATTCTTCAACTTCAAGAGTAGAATCTGACTGATTTGAAACGAATTCGGTCAGTAATATATTTTTTTTGATTCTTAAAATCATAGAAAACCTATTTTTGGCAGAGATCTGATTTTTGGCAAAACAGTCCCAAAAGTGCTTGCACATCCAGTTTCATTTTAACGTATTTCGGAAATTCTCATTGGTTATTTTAAGCAAAGAAATAAAAAAAAGTCGCACTTGGCGTTTTCGAGAAAAAGGATTTTTTCATTTTTAGTAATTAAAAATCTCATTTTTCACGAAAATGACTTAAAATATGAATAGCAGCTCATAGTTCCAAATTGTTGCCCTTTCTAAAATCCGTAGAAATATACTCTTACTAGATTTTTATTTTGTGTACTTTAACCAATTGTTAAAAAAAATATATCGATAAAAATGGATAAAAACGGCATGTATTTTAACGAAGTTCAACATTTTATTTTTTAAATGTTTGTTTTTAGTTCAATAACAATGTAAAGAACATATTAAATTAAAATATTAAGGTTCCTGAGCTTCAAAATAAAGAAAAATACATTTTTATTTCTAAAATTGAAGAAACATAATTTTTTTAATAATTAAAAATCTGATTCTTCTCGAAAACGACGCAAAGTATGAATAGTAATTTATAATTACAAATTGTTCTACTTCCTGAAATCTATAAATATTCACCCCTACCAGATGTTTATCTAGTGTGTTTTAACCAATTTTTCAGACAAACAAAAAATAGAAAAAAATGGACTAAAATAGCATGTATTTTAACGAACTTCAACATTTTTTTTAATGTTTGTTTCTAGTTCAATAATAATGTAAAGAACATGTTCGATAAGAAAATTAAGGTTCCTGATCTTTGAAGTGAAAAACCATAAATTTTTATTTCTAAAATTGAAGAAACATAATGTTTTTAATGAATAAAAATCTCATTTTTCTCGAAGACGCAAAATATGAATTTTAATTTAATTCGAAATCTATAAAAGTATACCCCGACCAGATGTTTACCTAGTGTGTTTTAACTAATTAAAAAAAACTAGAAAAAATCGATAAAAATTGACTAAATTAGCATGCATTTTAACGAACTTCAACACTTTATTTTTTAATATTTTTTTTTCAGTTTAATAACAATGTAACAAACATATTAAATGAGAATATTAAGGTTCCTGAGCTTTAAAGTGAAGAAACATATTTTTTTTCTAAAATGGAAGAAACAGAATGTTTTTAATGAATAAAAATCTCATTTTTCTCGAAAACGACGCAAAATATGAATAGTAATTTATAATTACAAATTAATCTACTTCCTGAAATCTATAAAAGTATACCCCTACCGGATGTCTATCTTGTGTCTTTTAACAAAATTCTGTATAAAAAAAGAAAAATATAAAAAATCGATAAAAATTGACTAAAATAGCATGCATTTTA
>CAKNYM010051681.1:352636-418128 GCA_932195095.1 Andricus curvator
CCTGAGCTTTAAAGTGAAGAAAAATAAAATTTTATTTCTAAAATTGAGGAAACATCATTTTTAACGATTAAAAATCTGATTTTTCACGAAAACGACGCAAAATATGAATAATAATTTATAATCACAAGTTTCTCTACTTCCTGAAATATATAAAAGTATACCCCTACCAGATGTTTATCTAGTGTATTTTAACCAATTTGTCAACAAAAAAATCGATAAAAATGGACTAAAATAGCATGAATTTTAACGAACTTAAACATTTTTTTATGTTATGTTATTATTAGGGTTCCTGAGCTTTAAAGTGAAGAAAAATAAAATTTTATTTCTGAAATTGCAGAAACATCATTTTTAATAATTAAAAATCTGATTTTTCTTGAAAACGACGCAAAATATTAATAATATCTTATAATCACAAGTTTCTCTACTTCCTGAAATATATAAAAGTATAGCTCTACCAGATGTTTATCTAGTGTGTTTTAAACAATTTTTCGAAAAAAAACTAGAAACAAACGATTTTAAAAATAAAACGTTGTAGTTCGTTAAACTAAATGCTATTTTGGTCGATTTTTTGAGAAAATTGGTTAAAATACACAAAATAAAAATCTAGCAAGAGTATCTTTTTATAGATTCCAGAAGAGGGAACAATTTTGGACTATGCGCTGCTATACACATTTTGCCACATTTTCGTGAAAAATGAGATTTCTAATAATTAAAAAATCGTTTTTCTCAAAAACGCGTAGTACGATTTTTGTCTTTATTGACTTGAAACAAGCGAGGGGCACCCCGAAACGCCTAAAAAGAGAAACTGGATGTGCAAGCACTTTTCGGTTGAACTTAATCGAGGCTAGCCGTGCACCATAAAGGCAGAAATTATTTAAAAATATAAATAAAGGTTTAATCTTTCCCATTTTTCATAAAAAAAATTGCCTTATTCCCCCTTTTTTTCACTGTAAAATTTAGTACTTAATTTCAACGTCTAAAATTGTCTAGTTCCGTCCGCGGAATCGACACCCTGATTTATTAAATTTGCATTCGATATAATTTGTTGTATAAAACTTTATTGAAGCAGTGAAAATCGCGATTTTTGAAAAAGAAATTGTTTCTAAAAGAAGCATTTTTTTGTGGTAACAAGATACAATTCCAGCAGGAACAGTACAGGAGATTGAAAACGAATGTAAGATGCAAGGTTCATACAAAAACTGATTTGGACACAATGTTTGCGTGAAACAGCAATTTTTATTAATATACAATAACATTATCGGTGAATTTGATTGCGATAATTCGATAAAAAGGAACAAACACTCGCATACATAATCTATCTCTAGTACAGTTCCTGACAGTTATTTTGCTCACGATTAAAACTACTTTTACTAATTCGTGTTATATCTAAACTTGTAAATATTAGTCTTTTGCTTGAAAATCTGCGCTTGTCAGATAAAAAACGGTTATTACACAAAAATGTCACTCGTAATACTGCAAAATTTGCTTGTTCAGTGACGAGAAATAAATATTTGTATATAATTATACAAGCCTTTGCACAGTTGTGCGTACAACGGTTCACTTACTTTGTGTTTTGTAATTGATTCTTTTTTTTTTTATAAATTAGTGTCCAAGCTACATAGAAAAACCGTTGCACTGGAGTAAATTAACTAATTTTGTGGACGTATCTTGAAATCTTAAAAGTATTTTTTGTTTAGAATCTCTGACAGTTTCAACGTTGCTTGTAGGAAAAAAATTTCACAGATTTTTTGAGAATTTTTTTACGCGAAAAGAACTTTGAAGTGAAGCTTCGAAATTCGTCTACAGTCTAATTCTCTCGAAAATCGATTAATCGATAGTGCCTATATTCTATGTTATAATTTCTGAAATGATCACGATAGCAAATTACAAATTAAAATTTGATCAATGAATAATGAGAGGCCAGTTTCTTCTTTTCGAGAATATTGATATTAAAGTGCTTCGATTAAAGCAGGTCGATTTATAGAAAAATTGACGATTTGAGTGACGCCCAAATTAAAATATTGGCTATTTCTTTTCAGTGTTGTCAGTTTTTATCGGGCTTTTCAGATTTTTGAGGCTTACGAGAACTAAAATCTACAAGATTTGACAAACCCAAAGTGTCCATCGCCAATCGTAAGTCGGCCTCTTCCTGCAGCCTCTGCTGCCTCAACTGTTCTGCTCGTCTCTCCTCGGGAGACAAAATCTGTTCTTTCTCCTTAGTTTTTTTCTCGGCTTCTTCGCGTGCTTTTTTCTGCAGATTCAATTTTTTAAATTAATTTTTGAAAATAGAGTTAATTTATTACTTGTAATTTAATTTTTTGGGAAAAATTAAAAGAGAAGTGTGAAAATTTGTGAAAAATAATGAAAAGAGTAAATTATTTAGTGTTAATTATACGAACCTCGCGTTCTTCGATCTTATCGGCTAACGTCTTCTTAGGTTTATTTTTAACCTTTGGAGCTTCGGCTGGTTTCTCTACATCTTTTTTTTCCTCTTCAACGTCTTCCCAACTATCCTGTTTTCACATTTCAAATTTATGTAAAATAAAATTTAGAGAATAAAAAAGTTTTATAACAAATTAGGATGCATTTATTTTACCTATCGGCATGATTTTATAATTTTCTAGGCTTATTTAAGCAGAATAGAAATTAAAATTTGAAGAAAAAACAGTCGCCAAAACGTACTTTTTCAGTTTTTTTTTATTAGTTAAATGTAAATATCAAGAAAATTATAATTATACCCATTTAGTCTCTAGGTTATTTTTTCAATCACAGACTTCAGAATTTCTATTTTATAGAACTTCTTTAAATTAAATTAGTCCTAAAATATTGATTCGGAAGAAAATTTATATGACTCAATTTTACTTGCAGCAGGAACATAATTTCCTTAAAATTTGTTTATTGGAGCAGAAATCTCAAAATTAGGATGCAAACTTTCGAAAGTAAATCAATAACTAAAAAAATGTACTTTCATTTAAAGCCAAATGCATTAAAGTTTCCCTCCTTTCAAAAATGTCACAGATTGCTTCCATTTTATCTGCAAACCAGTTTAAAAAAAAACAAAGCCCCCAGCTCCAAAAATGCTTATCAAAATGACACTTGTGAATCTTCCAAGGCCGAAAATACATCGCAAATGTCCAGATTTTCATGACACATATTGCAAATATTCAAGAAAGTTCTGGCATTTTGGAAAGCGACCATGTGGCATCAACAGGTTAGGCCCAAAAATTGTTAAATCCAGATGGAAAAAAAGAAGGGCCCAAGTCAGAAAATGATTCTCACCTTAACCTCTTCTTCTTCATCTTCGCCTTCCCATTTATTTGACTTAATAGCGAGATCGATTTTGGCTGCAAAACTGTCCGAATCTGAAAGCATACAAGGGGAAGCAATTGTCCGTCAAACACGAGTTCCACCTTCATCCATTTTTTCGATTGCCACAGACGAACATATTGCAAATATTGCCAAGTTTGCTTACCCCATCCTTCCTCCATGATTATGATTTAGACTCACAAGGCTACAAAATATCCAGAAAACCATACGTAGAACGAACTACCGAAAAAACAGATTTTCTAAAAAAACCTTCGGGCAGGAAACAGGATTTTACTGACTTCTTGGGCACTAGGGGTGGGGCCAGGTGGGGTACTCTTCCAGGGTTGGGAAGCTGCGTTAAATTTAAGGTTCTCTACGTAACATACGTTAATAGGATAAAGAAACCGTAAATTAGGTATTTCAGGTTGAGTGGGGGAAATCCAAGATGTCTGCACGCCGAGGGCCAAACAATACTATAACTAATTAGGTATTTTCACTTCAACCACCAGCTAACTTCACTTCGTTAAGTGCTGAGGGGAAAACAATGGACCAAATACATGGGACAAAATTTTATTTTTGTAATATCTTCGTGATGAATAATATTTATTATCATTTTATTATTTCATTAAATATTTCTTAAAAAATAAAAACTATTTTTTAAATACACTGATATAGAAAAAATTAGTTTTTTACGAAGATATTAACAAAATAGGGCAAAAATGTCAAAAATAGTCAGCTAACTTCACTTCGTTAACTGCTGAGGGGAAAACAATGGATCAAATGCATGGGATTCGCTCCATTTTTGCCCTATTTTGTTAATATCTTCGTAAAAAACTAATTTTTTCTATATTAGTGTATTTGAAAAATAGTTTTTATTTTTTAAGAACTTTTGGTTGAATTCAACCGTTTATGATTAAAATTTGATCAGTTGAAGTTTCTTATCTTTGGTTAAAAATGTAACTATTTTGCTGAAAATTGGTCTTTTATTTGTTTTATTTTTTGTTAAAAGCTGATGTTTTTTATTTGTACAATTATATGATTTGTTGCAAATTTGTCCTTTTTGGTTGAATTTAACGGCTTTTAATTTAAAATATTTTTTGGTTGAAATATCGACTATTACATTTCACTTTGTTTGTTGAAGATTGATCTCTTTGGTTAAAATTAAATTATTTTGGTGAAAATCATTTTTTTTTCATCAAAAGTTCATTAACTGAAAATTTAACTTACCTTTTTTTGTTGAAAATTCGCCTATTTTAGTTCTAAAATGAACCATTTGGATGCAATTTTAGGTATTTTATAGAAAATTCGTCTCTTTTGGTTAAAAATTAATCTTGGTGCTTATTTTTAGTTGAAAAATCATTTTTCGGTTGAAAATGCAACTAATTTATAAAAATTCGTTTTTCTTTTCTTGAAAATTTCATTATTAAAAATTCATTGCTTTGGTTAAAAATTTAACTACTTTGTTAAAACTATTTTTTTTGTTAAAAATTAATTTTTTAGTTGAAAATTCGGCTTTTTGGTAGAAAATTAATCTTCTTATTTGAAAATTCATCTTTTTGTTTGAAAATTCGTTATTTTTGGTTGGAAATTTTAGTATTTTGTTCAAACCTCCTTTTTTTGGTTCAAAATTATTTTTTACTGAAAATTGGACTATTTCTTGTTTTTGTACACATTTTGTTTAGTTGCAAATTCATTTCTTTCTATGAAAATTTACCTGTTTCAATGAAAAATATTTTTTTGTTAAAAATTTTGTTTTCGAACTTAAAAACTAAGTATTTCATTCAAAGCTCGTCTTTTTTTTAAATTCGACTGTTTTGTATTTAATATTGAAATCTTTAAAATCTTTTTTTGGTGGAATATCAAATATATAATATAAAATAATATATAAAATTTTGCAAGTTTCATTGCACGAGCTGGAAAAGGGGTTGTTTTTTCACCAATCACAGACCGTCGCCAGTTTTCGGCCATTTTCAGTTCGCGTACAGAACGCATATAAAACGTAAGCTTAGGCAAAGATTAAACCTAGATGCGGCACCTCACTAGCGAACCTTAGAGTTCCTCTAGGGAGAGTTGTGTCACGTTACCCCCTCCACTAGCCGACGCGAAACCGGAATCGGAAATACGCAGCGAAGCGCGGAACATTTAAAGTATTATAGATGTCTCACTCAGCAAAACTTTAATCAAAAAGCCAAAAACAAAAACAAAGAAGAAGCAAAACTTTAATAAAAGGTTATGTGTCATATATTTTCATGCAGTGTTTGTTATGAAAATACACTTTTTTAATGAAAAAACAATAGTGTCGTGTAGCATTCTCTACTGCCGTAATAGTTCTGGCCAAGGTTTTTACTTAAGACAAATCCCAAACGATCCTAAGCTTAAGCAATTATGGATGGAGAGTATTAATCGAGATTATTGGATACCTCACTCGAAATCAGCTGTTTCTGAGGTAGGATTTTAATTTTCAATAAATAATGTAATAAAAGTCGGAAATGTACCTCATTTGTTCAGGATTGCAGGTACATTTTTACTGTAACATGTGGGAAACTATTATTTACTATTCAATCAGTGTCTGAACATTATATTTGACTTGAAAGTCGCGCCAATTTCAAAACATCCGATTCCGCTTTCGCGGCACCAATCAGAAGCGGAGTAAGCGGTGACACAACTCTCCCTAGAGGAACTCTAGCGAACCTATAATAAGTTCCAAGAACTAAGAAAATGCCATTGGTTGAAAAGAGACAGATATATCTCTATCTCTTTTTAACTAAAGGAATTTTTTCAGTTCTTGGAACTTATTATAGGTTTGCTAGTGAGGTGCCGCATCTAGGCTTATAAGATCTTTGGTTTAGGCACTTCGTTTCTAAATACACTATTTAAGGGCATGCTCTTCGGTGATCACGTGACCAAACCAGTCCTTGGTTATGAAATTTTTTTTGGTGTTCACCATGTCCAAACGCAATGATATATCGCTCTCAAAATTTGGAATATAGGAAATGAAACAATAAATTGCGTTTGTATATTTAGTTTCAGTAATAATTTTGAAAAAAATTATCCATGTAAAAAATAATGTGTAAAATTTCATAACCGAGCTTGGTCATGGGATCTCTACTTTACCGACGTTGAAAGCTTCTTTTTTTTCTCCGCTAGAAACAGTGTTGGGTAAGTAAAATACTCTTGGTAATTTACTTGGTTTTCTACGGTAATTTACCTGGTATTTTACGTCATCAGTTTTCTACATGATGTAAATTACGTCTTGTTCTATATATGAGGGCGCCACTTCTGAGGCGGGAAATTGAAAACTTGAATCAGCCAGCCAATCAGAGGTTTTCTACATGTATTTTACACATTCGAGGTATTTTTCGTAAAATACCTCCTTTAGGTATTATACGTAAAAAACTTTCAGTTACGCGTAACTGCACATCCCTGGTTGACATTATTATTTTTTAATTAACAATATAGGCATTAAAAAAAACCCTTACGAATGCCGATACCAGAAATTCAAAAAAGTGAGGTTATGCACAGTTCTACAGGTTCGCCATCTTGGCACGTAATTTACTAGGTATTTTACCTGTTTTCGACGTAAAATACTTCACTTAGGTATTTTACGTCAAAAACCTCCAGTTACGCGTAACTGCACATCCCTGGCTAGAAATTGCTAAAAATGCTCCAAAAATAATGACAGGTTACGTGTGTGCAGATACTTATTTTTTGATTTGCAACAAATGTGCAAATGTTATTGTTTATATTGATTTTTTAAAATGTTTAGACGATTTAGTCCAAAATTTGTGTCAGTTATCAACATACGCGAATCAAAAAATCTGAAATGCATCAAACCAAACATTACCTGCAAAGTGCTCGACTCGAGTGGTAATATCCTATTTTATTAATTTATAAATAAAATTTCTTTGAAATTATAAACATATTGATGTATACAAACGTTCTTTAGTGCTTTTTATTTAATCGTTCAAATTCTAAACACGATATCTCAATCCGTGTGGACGTAGTGAGCACCAAAAAAAATGAAAGTAATATTACACATTTATTTTTTACATGAATAATTTTTTTCAAAATTATGACTCAAACTAAATATACAAACGCAATTTATTGTCCCATTTCCTATATTCCGAATTTTTAGAGCGATATATAATTGCGTTTGGACATGGTGAACACCAAAAAAAATTTCATAACCAAGGACTGGTTTGGTCACGTGATCACCGAAGAGCATGCCCTTAATCCATTGTTTTTCCCGCAGCAGTTAACGAAATGAAGTTAGCCGACTATGAAGGGAAAATGCCTCAATAAGTATTTTCACTTCAACCACCGGCTGAGTCATTTTCAACCAAAAAGATTCATTTTCAAACAAGAAGAATAATTTTCTACCAAAAAGACGAATTTTTAAATTTAAAAAATCATTTTTTAACTGAAAATTTTAGTATTTAAGTTTTCAGTTTAAAAAATTAATTTTTAAAGAAAAAAATTTCATCGATATAGTTAAACTTTCAACCAAAGAAATTAATTTTTCAAAATTTAACTACTATTTTTTTGAAAATTCGTTTTTCGTTTGCTTGAAAATGTACATTTTCCAGTTAAAAATTCATCTATTTTTTTGGTAGAAAATTATTGTTCTTGATTAAAAATTATTTAAAATTTACTGTTTTTGTTCGACATTTTTTCTTTGCAAATTAATTTTATTTGGGTTGAAAATGTGTGGTATCAAATTATTTGTTTGAAAATTCATCTTTATGATTAACAATTCATTTGCTTTCTTGTAAATTTAACTTTATTGTTGAAAATTCGATTTTGTTTGGATACAAATTAATTTTTTCAACTGAAAATGTAACTGTTCCATTTTTGGTTAGAAATTTATCTTTTCAGTTGAAAATTAATTTCTTGCGTTGAAAATTGAACTATTTTGTTGAAAATTCGATTTTTTATCTGCAATTTAAAATTTTTAATTTCTGATTGAAAATTCATTTTTTTAGTTGAAAATTCATTTCTATAGATGATAACTTAACAATTTTATTGAAAAAAAGTTTTTTTGATATTTGCAAATTTTCTCTTTTTAGTTGAAAATTGAACTGTGTGGTTGAAAATTCATCTTTTTTGGTAGAAAATTATTATTCTTGTATGAAAATGGATCTATTTTCGTTGTCGTGAAAAATCCTTTTTTTTCAATTTATTAAAAAAATAAAGTTTTGTCCTGTGCAATTAGTATGATTGGTTGGGTCTCGGCGTGCAGACATCTTGCCATCTGACGTCACAACTTGAAATACCTAATATCTCATTTACACCTCTGTTGGAAAATCTCTCTTTCTCTCACTCTACCACGTGAAGATGCCATGCATCTATCTCACTCTAGATTTTCCACGAAACCGGAAAATCTTCAAGGACAGAGAAAAGTCTAGAATCGTCACGTGGTAGAGTGAGAGGAAGATACATTTTCCGCCTTGGTGCAAACGAGGTGTAAATGGACCACAATGGTCCATTTATTTCCCATAGGGACATAAAATCGTAAAATATATGATAACCTACCCAAACCTGTTCATTCTTGAAACGCCGATATCTGGACAATTATTGAACTGCGATTCATATCGCTGAATTTATTCGAACGTGTAAACGAGGCTTTATCACTTTGACCAATCGATTTGCTGCAAGAAAAGAAACTTGAAATTCCATTGATCAAAATTGCGAATTTTACTGAAACACCTTGAAAACAGGGTGATGGGTTTTTTTTGCATGATTCTTTGATTTCATTGGAATACCTGTGGACAATGTGTGTCTTTTTTTAAGGAAAAATTGCCAGATTCTACTCTTTATTTAATAATTTTCTCATTGGTTCACTACTCCGCTGCATTATGTCATTTCGAGTAACATGGCGTCGTCCGAAAGTGGTGATTTTCAAAAGCCTTTAGAATATAGAATCTTCAAATGTTCCAGTTATTCTTCTACTTATGTGCCCGAGTGAGTGTTTTATTATCCAGGTGCTATAGAATAATAATTAATTGCAAAATGTGCGAGGTGTCGAGCGCCAAAAACAGTGATATCAGCATGTCGAATTGCGTGCGATGTAACCTAAAATCGGTGTCTTTTTAGACCTAGAATTCCACGAATTTCATGTGTTTCTCGAAAAATTAATCACGAAATGTGCTTATTATAACCGAATTGTCAAATTATGTACGAAGCTTATTAATTACCGGCCAACAATTTTCCCTATGCACGCGCGTTTGTTTATAATTTTTATTGACTCTGAGTCACCATTTCGAGTATCTAACGTTTTTTGAAAATCCGTCCGTTTCTTCAAGTAAAATCCGAGGCTTTTGAAATTTATGTTTATAATTAATTAATTGATTCAAATATTGTTGTTGTATGTTTTGTCTGATTACAAGTGGCTTGTTTTTTTTTTCAATTTTTGTTTGTTTTTTTGTTCTTCAAAGGATGTTACTTGAAGACGATGTTTTTTACAGAAACATCATCATCGATAAGCCCTCTGATCAGACATCACGCTGGTCATCTGACAATGACAACCATCCTCAGGTAAACTATAAACTGATTACTATGATCCCTTTTCATGAAATACGAGTTGGAATGTCGGTGTCAAGTTTCTGACGGATATGCAGGGTGTCTACTAACCGGGAATTAACTCGGAATACGAATTCGAGCCGGGAATCAGATTTAAAGTTTTGGAAAATGTGATATTTTTTTAGTAATCGTGATAACAAGACAAGTGAATTTGATTGTTTGTCCTTCCTTTTCTCAAAAAGTTGTTCGCGACACTGTGTGAACATGGCTTTTAGCAGGGTGGTCGCTGGACCGGGAAAAGACCGGGGATTTTATGAGATTGGGAAAAACCGGGAAATGACAGTGAATTTATTTTTTGGCCGGGAATTTTACAAATTAAAACAAATCTGTCCAACTTTGATTTCAACAGTTTTTTAAATAATTAGTTAAATTGTTATCTTTTTCAATTGTATCATTTAGTTTAGAATGCCTAATTCGAAAATCTTTCACTTTAAAAATTTTCCATTTTAGATTTTCATTTTTAAGCGTACTTTTTAATTAAAAGAATTTTTAAATGCAGTTTTCAAGACGTAAACAATTAAAAATTAGAAACGTGTGAAATCCAAGATTTTGGATAAAAAATATTTTTAGTTGATCAAATGTGGATATAAATTAATTAATGATTTTTAAAATTTAACTGTATTTTCAGGATTAAAAAATTAATAATAATTTATTTTACAAGATAATTCGGAATCAGTTCACAATTTTAGAATTTTCAGATTTTAACGTTAAAAATTAAGCTGTTTTAATTGGAAGTCTTATTAGTTAAACAAATTTAAACGCCCGATTGAAACTGTATAAACTATTTACAATTTTAAAATAACTTCAAAATATATAAAAATTAAAGGATTTTATTAAATTTCAAATATTGTTTCAGTGTAAAATGTTCAATTTTTAAACCATTCAATTTTAAAATTTTTTAATTAAGAAAAAGAAAAATTACTTAATATTTAGAAATATCTGACTGTTCATTTAAAATCAGTAATTATAAATCAAATATTCAAACTAAAAAAACTAAACTTTGAACGTTATATTTTTAATTATTATATTGAAAGAAAACTTAATTTGTAAGTCCAATTGTTTAATTTTGATGTATAAATAACAGTTGAACACCTATCATTCTTAGAAAAAATTCAAGTAGAAGAGATTATAGAAGTTTTTAAAAAATTCAAAATTATATAAAAATTTGAAATTATTTCAAAAAATTGAGATGAAGTGTCTACGTGTACCAAAAAATCCGGCTATTCGTACCGAAATTTCGGTGCAAATAGCCCACGGCCTAATTAAAAACAAAATATAGATTTTTGCAGATTTCGAACAAAATTTAGAAGCTTTTTAAGAATTGAAAAGGCTTAAAAGAATAAAAAAACATTTCCTTAAGATTTCTAGATTTACAAAATTGTCAAAAATGAATGTGGAAGATTTTCAGGATTTTTTTTTATTTGGCGGAATATTAAAAAAATTAGGAAAAATTCAAATCATTTTAAAAGATGTTTAGAAGTTCTAAAAAATTTCAAAAATAATTTAAAATGCGAAAAAATGTAAAATAAGGTGTAGATTTTTCAAGACTTTGAAATAAACTGTTGAGGCATTTTTACCATTTTTAAATTATTTATAATAAAAATAATTTCACTTTTAATTCAAGAAGTGTTCAACTTATAAAAAAGCGTAACTGTTCAATTTTTAATATTTCTAGCTTAAAATTGCTTAAAATGATATAATTTTGATAAAAATTTAATTCAATGATTGATTCTTTAATTTAGAGCATTGAAAATGATAACGTGGATTTATATTCTTGGAACTGAATCTGCATCTTTGAACTCTACAATTTATAAAAGTTAAACATTTTTATTTTGCAGTTTAACTGCATTTAATTTAAAATTTGATATACAAAATATTTGAATTACAAAATTTTTAACTTCAATTTTAAAAGTTTAAAATTCAAGAGTTCCACTTTGGGTGATTTAATTTGCAGCGCAGTTTTTATTACTTGAAATGGAAAAATTTTTAGTTTTAGAGTTTGAATTTTTTTATTTCATTGACCGTGAAAAATGTTTGTGAACCGCGAAGAAACCGGGATTTTTTTTCTTTGATTGAAACGTCCATCCTGTTTTAGTAATTGTTTTCAGTTTGTTTAGCTATTAATATAAATTACAAATTTTCTGTACCGTCAATTTTGCAACAGGGTGGCCGCTGGTTCAGAAAACCAGAAATTTTATGAGACCGGGAGAAACAGGGAGATGACAGTGAATTTATTTTTGGACCGCGAATTTGACAAATTTTTAGAAAAAAAAATCAGTCAAAGTTTGATTTCAACAGTTTTTTAAATAATTACTTGAATTGTTATCTTTTTCCATTCTGGTATTATTCAGTATACAATGAATACTTCAAAAATCTTTCACTTAATCAATTTTTTATTTTATATGTAATTTTTAAGCGTACATTTTTCATTTATGAATTTTAAAATGCAGTTCTGAAGAATAAAAAATTACAAAGTAGAAGCGTTTGAAATCGAAGATTGTGAATAAAAAATATTTTCAGTTAGTCAACTATGATTATAAATTAATTACTGATTTTTAAAATTGAACTGTACTTTAAGGATTAAAAAGTGAATAATTGATTGTACAAGACAATTCAAAATCAGTTCAAAATTCAAGAATTTCCAGATTTTAACTTTAAAAATTAAACTGTTTCATTTTGAAAATAACTTCAAAATAATATATTCATAATTAAAGGCTTTTATTAAATTTCAAATATTGTTTCAGTTAAAAATTAAAAAAATTTTAATTAAGAAAAAGAACAATTGCCTAATATTTATAAATATTTGATTGTTCATTTAAAATCAGTAATTATAAATCAAATATTCAAAACTAAACAAAAAAAAGTAAACTTTGAACGTTACTATTTCAATTGTTATATTTAAAGAATTTTAATTTTTAAGTAAAATTGTTGAATTTTGATGTATAAATAAATATTGAACACCTATTATTCTTAGAAAAAATTCAAGTAAGTTGAAGACATATTTAGAAGTTTTGGAAAGATTCAAAATTAATTAAAAATTGTAAATGATTTCAAATAATTTAAACGAAGTGTCTACGTATACCGACAAAATCCGGCTATTAAGAATTGTGAAAGGCTTCAAAAGCATAAAAATCATTTTCTTAAGATTCCTAGGAAAATTGAAAACGATTTTTTATTTTGAAAAATTAATTTTAAGAGAGTGTTTAAAAAGATTTGAAAAGATTTAAAAAGATTTCCAAAATTGTCAAAAATGAATCTGGAAGATTTTAAGGAACATTTTTTAAAAGAAAGATTTCAAAGATTCAAAAAAGGCCTGTACACTAGATTTAAGAGATTTAACCAAAATTTCCCAAAGTTTTTGAACGTTTCATAAAGATTTCAAGGATTGCAAAGATTTGAAAAAGGCATGTACACTAGATTTATGAGATTTCGCAAATATTTCGAACATTTCACAAATATTTTAAAACTCTCAAAAGATTTCAAGGATTTTTAAGATTTTGAAAAAGGTATAGTAAACCAGATTTCAATTTTTTAAAAAGATTTCTAATATTTTAATGATTTCAAATGAATACAAAAGATTTCATAAAGATTTCAAAGAAATACAAGAATTTCAAAAAAAATAAATAAAAGTGTACAGTATACCAAAACATTTCAAAAAATTTTAACGATTTCAAAATTTTTCCCGAAGACTTAAAATATTCCAGTGATATAAAACGAATACAAAAGGTTTTAGAAAAATTTCACAAGTATTTCAAAGAATTTATAAGGATTTAAAAAGATTTCAAGAATTTCAAAGATTACCATACTTCCACCAGATTTCAAAAGTTTTCAACAAATTTGAGAAGATTTCAAAATATTTCAAAGATTTCAAACAACCACAAAAGATTTCACCAAAAAGGATTAAAGAAAGATTTCACAAATATTTCAAAACATTTCACGAAGATTTAAAAGGTTTCATAAAAATTTCTTAAAGAATTCAAAAGAATACTAGAATTCAAAAGATTTCAAAAGGGGTACAGTATGCCAGATTTCAAAGATTTGAAACGATTTCAAAAATGTTTTAGAGGATTTAAAAAGATTTCACAGAGATTTCGAATATTCCAATGATTTCAAACAAATACAAAAGATTTCACAAATATTTCCAAAAATGCATAAGGATTTCAAAATATTTTAACATGGGTACAGTACATCAGATTTTAAAGATTTCAAAACATTTCCAAGATTTTAAACGATTTTTAATTTTGCTTAGAAGATTTCAATTACACCAGTGATTTCAAACGAATACAAAAGAGTTCAGAAAGATTTCACAAATATTTCAAAGTTTTCAAAAGATTTCAAAAAGGGTACAGTACACAAGATTTCAAAAGGTTTCAACAAATTTGAGAATATTTCAAAAGATTTTAATGATTTCAAAAGAACACAAAACAGTTCACAAACAAAGATGAAAGAAAGATTTCACAAATATTCTAATAAATTTGTCAAAGATTTCACAAAAATTTTTGAGATTCCAGGATCTCAAAGACTTTACAAAATTTTTAAAATATTCAAAATGATTTCACCAGGACGACTTATGTTCGCAAAAATTTAAGGATTTGTTTATTTATGGTTCCTCTCTCTTTAGAAATGGTTGGCCAATAAAAAATGATATGGCTCATTTTTTTACATGTATAACAAACGGTTATTTCATTATTTGATGTTAAAAAAGGAGATTTGGAAAAACTTTACTTCTTGACCTGGAGAACCTGGAAAAACTTGATTTCTTGACCTGGAGAACCTGGAAAAGCCCTTGAATTCTGTTCCTAAGAATCGCTGGACACTCTGTTACAACCAGGAAAAAACCGGAAATTTGGTGGGCGATAATTAGTAGACACCCTGATATGATACACATTTTTAATTATTGTTCTTAAATTAAAATAGAATCTAAAAATGCTTACTTAATGTTGCAGTATCTCGTACTCAAGTTGCAGCAACCGGCGATCGTTCAAACAATTACTTTCGGCAAATATGAAAAGACGCATGTTTGTAATATTAAGAAATTTAAAGTTTACGGTGGATTGGAAGAGGAGAACATGATGGAACTTTTAGAAAGGCAAGTATAATCAATATACTTCCTACTTGACTCTTATTAATTTCGAACTGTCTAACGTTACGGAATTTTCCGCAAGACTAATCCCTTTTCCAGCTTGTTCAGGGCTAACGTTACGGGCAATTCCGTAATACCAGTCAGTGCCTATTAGTTTCTACGTTTAAAGTAAGACGTCTGTTGGGTAGCTGCGACAGCGCCACCAATTTGGAACTATTGGGAAGAAATTGGAATTTCATATCAATATTAACAAGAAATCTTACTGTGAATAATTAATTTTAGACCTTAGTATAATGTTTTTGATTAAAATGATTTGAAATTTAGTGCTCTTTTTTATTAACATTGCTCTAATAAGTTTGAGATACCCAATAGTTCGCCTGCCAGGTGGCGCGGTTGTCAAGGTTAAAGAGGTACCCTACATGCGTATTCTAGGCTCTAGGGTCTAAAATGTTGCCTAGGTTGACACACTTTGTGTAGTCCGGATTTAAGGGCGTTGCAATTTTTTGGTTAAAAAGAAATAATAACGTTTATTTTTATAGTGAAATAAATAATATAAAAAATATTTACATTTTTACAACTTGTTTTATTTTATTTTTTTAATTTTCCGCCATTTTCAATTTCTTTAATCGTAATTTATTTTCAAATTTTTACACTATTTTGTCATTTACTTTTCCGCATTCGATGTTAAAACTATTTTACTTTATTTCTGCGGCGAGAAAATAAAGAAAAGCTTAGGAGAACTTTTTAAAAATATAACTTTTCAGGTTTAGCTTCAGTTGCAGGGGGTTGATTTAAACTGTTATTCTTTAGTCTATAAATTATAAAAATTTATGTTTATCGCAGGCTTCACATTTTTCCCCTTTACCTCTTTTTCTTCGCTGTTGAACAAATGCAGTTGTGGAAAAAATGCAGATGTTGAAGACAACTGAAATGTTAAAAAAAATCAGCTATTAAAAAGAAGCTAAAAAATCATAACTTGGCAAATACTCACCTGCTGAAAAATGTTAGTTGTGGAAAATGCAGCTGTTGAAAAAAAATCAGCTATTAAAAAACTGAGTTGTTGAAAAAAATCAGCTGTTGAAAAAAATTCAGCTGTTGAAAATTCAGCTATTAAAAAAAATTCCGCTGTTGGAAAAATCGGCTGTTGAAAGAGATCATCTGTTGAAAAACTCGCGGTTGTGGAAAAAACTCAGCTGTGGAAAAAATGCAACTGTTGCAAAAAATCAGCAGTTGAAAAAAATCAGGTACTGAAAATTCAGCTGTTGAAAAAAAATTATCTGTTAAAAAACTCTCGGTTGTTGAAAAAAACTCAGCTGTAGAAAAGATGCGACTGTTGAAAAAAATCAGCGGTTGAAAAAATTCAGTTGAGGAAAATTCAGCTGTTGGAAAAAATTCAGATGTTGGAAAAAATCAGCTGTTTAAAGTTTAAAGAGATCATCTGCTGAAATACTCTCGGTTGTTGAAAAAACTCAGCTATTGAAAAAATGCAGCTGTTGAAAAAAAATCAGCTGTTGTCAAAATTCAGCTATTAAAAAAAAATGCAGCTGTTGAAAAAGATCATCTGTGGAAAAACTCTCGGTTATTAAAAAAAACTCAGCCATGGAAAAAAATTAGCTATTAACAAAATAGTCAGCTGTGGAAAAAGTGCAACTGTTGAAAAAAATCAGGTATTGAAAATTCAGCTGTTAAAAAAATGTATCTGTTAAAAAACTCTCGGTTGTTGAAAAAAAACTCAGCTGTAGACAAAATTCAGCTGTTGAAAAACATCAGCCGTTATAAAAATGCCGCAGTTTAAAAAAAAAATCAGCTGTTGAAAAAAATTCAGCTGTTGGAAAAAATCAGCTGTTGAAAGAGATTATATGTTGAAAAACTCTCGGTTGTTGAAAAAAACTCAGTTGTGAAAAAATGCAACTGTTGAAAAAAATTCAGCTGTTGAAAAATGCAGATGTTGAAAAAAATTAGCTGCTGAAAAAATTTAGCTATTGAAAAATAATCAGCTGTTCAAAAAAATCAGCTGTTGGAAAAAATGATCTGTTGAAAAATTCTCGGTTGTTAAAAAAATCTCAGCTGTGGAAAAAAATCAGCTGTTGAAAAAAACTCAGCTGTGGAAAAATGCAACTGTTGAAAAAAATCAGGTATTGAAAATTCAGCTGTTGAAAAAAGTTATCTGTTAAAAAACTCTCAGTTGTTGAAAAAAAGCATCTGTTGAAAAAGATCATCTGTTGAAAAACTATCGGTTTTTGAAAAAAATCTTAGCTGTGAAAAAAATGCAACTGTTGACAAAAATCAGCTGTTGAAAATCCAGCTATTGAAAAAATGCAGCTGTTGAAAAAAACTCAGCTGTAGAAAAAATGCAACTGTTGAAAAAAATCAGCTATTGAAAAAAATTCAGCTGTTGTAAAAAAGCATCTGTTGAAAGAGATCATCTGTTGAAAAAATTCAGCTATTGAAAAAGATCATCTGTGGAAAAACACTCGGTTGTTAAAAAAACTTAGCTGTGGAAAAAAATCAGGTGTTGAAAAAAACTCAGCTGTGGAAAAATGCAACTGTTGAAAAAAATCAGGTATTGAAAATTCAGCTGTTGAAAAAAGTTATCTGTTAAAAAACTCTCAGTTGTTGAAAAAAATCAGCTGTTGAAAAAAAATCAGCTGTTGGAAAAAGCATCTGTTGAAAGAGATCATCTGTTGAAAAACTCTCGGTTGTTGAAAAAAATCTTAGCTGTGGAAAAAATGCAAATGTTGACAAAAATCAGCTGTTGAAAATCCAGCTATTGAAAAAATGCAGCTTTTGAAAAAAACTCAGCTGTAGAAAAAATGCAACTGTTGAAAAAAAGCAGCTATTGATAAAAATGCAGCTGTTGTAAGAAATCATCTGTTGAAAGAGATCATCTGTTGAAAAAAATCTTAGCTGTGGAAAAAATGCAACTGTGGAAAAAATCAGCTTTTGAAAATCCAGCTGTTGAAAAAATGCAGCTGTTGACAAAAATCAGCTGTTGAAAATTCAGCTATTGAAAAAGATCATCTGTGGAAAAACACTCGGTTGTTAAAAAAAACTCAGCTGTGGAAAAAAATCAGGTGTTAAAAAGAACTCAGCTGTAGAAAAAATGCAACTGTTGAAAAATTTCAGCTGTTGAAAATTCAACTGTTGGAAAAAAACTAAAAAAATTCAGCTTTTGAAAATTTAACGTTTTTGGTAGAAAATTCAACTATTTCGTTCAATATTAACTTTTTGGTTAAATCTATTTTTTTAATTCAACTGTTTTGTAAAAAATGCATCTCTGGCTTGCGAATTCAACTATTTGGTGGATTTTTTTGTTCTTTTTTGACTTAAAAATCGTTCTTGGTTGAACATTCAACTTTTTTTTGAAAACTCGTCTGTTTGATTTAAAAATTCATCTCTGTTGGTCGAAATTTGATCTTGTTTTATTAAAAATATAACTGTTTGGTTAATTGGTTTGGTTTAAAATTAATCTCTTTGGTTGAAAATGTAACTATTTGGTTGACTTTGACTTTGATATATTACCTACATTCATTTTATTTAAAAGAATTTATTCCCCTACTTTCGTGAAAAATCTCCTTTCCCCTGTTTTTTAGAGCATTTTGGCCTGTGAAGGCTGTTATCGATGCAGTTGAAAAAAAATGTTTTTTTGGTTTCTTCTTCTAATTGGGGCCGGTCGACATACAAATTTTGTGTAGTCCGAAATTTGAAACATTTTAGGCCCTGAACAACTATTCTTAATAATTCTATTCTATTTTTAAATATGTATTTCAGTGGACTGAAGAATGACTCTACGCCAGAAACTTTTGACCTCAAGCATGAAATCGGAAGTAAAAAGATCTATTTTCCGATTAGATTTATAAAAATTCTTCCACTACAGTCCTGGGGACCTAGTTTCAATTTCTCCATTTGGCATGTTCATCTTACTGGTATCGACGATCCCTCGGTGGTCAAACCCAGTATTGAATCGGTCAATTCGGTAATACTTTTAAATCCTAAAAAAAACAGGGTGGCCGCTGGACTGTAAAACCGGAAAATGACCGGACATTTTTTGAGACTGAAAAGCCGGGAAATAACAGTGATTTTTTATTTTTTTGACTGGGAATTTTACAAATTTTTAGAAGAAAAATCTATACAATCACTTGAAATATCACATGGTATATAATGCAATTTAAAATAAGTTTTATTTTAACTTTTTTTAAATTTCAGTTCAATTGTTAACTTTTTCAATTATGAAATCATTCAGTTCACAATGTGTAATTCTGAAATCTTTTACCATCAAAATTTTCCATTTTAGGTCTTTATTTTTATGGGTACATTTGCAATCAAAAGAATTTTAAAATTGATCTGTAGTTTGAGTATTTGAAATTGAACAATAATTTATTGATTTTACAGGACTATTCTAAATCTGTTCAAAATTAAACAATTTACAGATTTTAACATTAACGTTGTTTCAGTCAAAAATATTCCATTTTTAACCCGTTCAATTTGAAAATTTGTATTAAAGAAAAAGAGCAATTTTTCAATAGTTAGCAATATTTGACTGTTTATTTAAAATAAGCAATATTATAAATGAAATATTTAACACTAAACGATTTTAAAACGAATTGTTTGAAACCTAAAGCCTTGAATCCTCAAAATTTCAGAGAGTTAAACTTAAACTTTAAACGTTGCATTGTTAAATATAATTGTTCTATTTTAGAAAACTTTTTATTTGTAATTAAATTGTTTAATTTTGGTGTATATAATAGTTAAACAATTATTGATTTAGAAAAAATTCGAGTAAGTTGAGATATTTACAAAATTTCAAAGATTTAAAACAAAATATAGATTTTTGAAAGTTTCGAATTGAAATTTTCAAGCTTTTTAAGGATTCTCAAAGGTTTTAATAGAATAAAAAAAATTTCTTAAGTTTCCTGTGAACCTTTTTAATGATTTTTTATTTTGAAAAATGAATTTTAACAGAATATTTAAAAAGAATTTTAAAAAACAAAAACAAATTTTAACAAATAAATAACAATCGAACTTTAGAAACAATTTAAGTAAGTTCAAGAAACATTTAGAAGTTTTAAAAAGATTAAAAAATAATTGAAAACTTGAAAAGGTTTCACAAAATGTAGAACAAAGTGTAGATTTTTGAAGATTTCGAACAAAAAATTTAGAAGCATTTTAAAAATTTAGAGAAAATTAAAAAGAATTAAAAAAATGTATTAAGATTTCTAGGAAAATTAAAATTATTTTTTTTTGTATTTTTAAGAGAATATTTAAAAAGATATCAAAGGATTTTCAAAATTGTAAAAAAAATCTGGGAAATTTTAAAGCAAGTTTTTTAATTTTTCAGGATTTATTAAAAGTTTTAGGACAAATTCGAATCGTTTTAGAAGATATTTAGAAGTTTTCAAAAATTTTCAAAAATAATTAAAAATTTTGAAGCTATATAAGAATTTTAAAAGGTTTCAAGATATTTAGTTAGATATTTAGTTTCCCAAATTTTCAACTCGATATCGTGTTTCGTGTGAACGTAAGTTGGTTTTGAAAAAAAATGAAAATTTTCTTTGAGGTTACGCTCACATGGCCGTAAAGTGATTTTTAATTTTTTTTTAATTTTTAAGAGAATATTTAAAAATATTCCAAAACAAATTTTCATGTATAATAACAATTGAAAAATTATTAATTTATTACGACTCAAAATTAAAATAATTAAACTTCTAATTGAAAAAGTGTTTACCTAATTTAAAAAACATTAGTAATCTTTCAATTTTTAATGTCTCTAACTTAAATTTGCGTAACATGATATAATTTTTAAAATTTATTAATTTTTTTATTTATTCTTCAATTTAGATCATTTAAAATGATAGTGTGATTTTTTATTTTTTTGAATCTTTGAACTGTATAATTTATAAAAGTTAAAAATTCCTAATTTTGTTGTTTAGCGGCATTTAATTTTAAAATTGTTCAATTAAAAAGTGTTAAAAGCTTCCATTTTACATGTGTAATTTATTGAGCGTTTGAATTAACAAATTTTGAAAAGTTTTAATTTTTAAAGTTTAAATTTCAAAAGAGTTCAACTTTGAATGTTTTAATTTGAAGTTCAGTTTTGAATCTAAATTTCAATGACCGTGAACAATTTTTGTGAACCAGGAAATGACCGGGAATTTTTTTCCTCGATTAAAACGGCCACCCTGAAGAAAAAACATTCTGATAATAAATAATGAAAATTCATTAATTCTCTTGCAGTATCGACAGAGAGAAATAATAAGACTGTGTATGAAACATTTTCGAAGATTCGAGCAGCAGGAAGTGGTTGAAACTCTTCAGCGAGTCACTGGAGTTGCTCTAGAAGACCCTCGATTATCAGTCTTGTACGATTTATTAGTAACGAAAGGGGATCACTTGCAGGCCGAGCGATTTATTACGCATGCTGTCAGCAGTAAGTGCTCGCAATTTGTAGCCTAGCCTATAACAGACTTCACATTATTTCCCCTCTCTTCCCCTTTTTTAAAGAATTCCTATTTTTCTCCTTTTTTCAAGAATCTTTCCCAGGGTGGCGACTCAACCCGGAAACCGAGAATTCTAGTGACCTTTAAAAAACCGGGAAATGACCGGAATTTTATTTTAAAACTCGGGAATTTACTTCTGATCGCAGTAAAATTCAAGTTTTCATCATTTAAATAATTTTGGTCAATTTATAAATTTTTTTCTCCCATTATAAGAAAAACGTTTTGCATTTTTTTGCTCTAAGCTTTTTTTTTTCGCTGACTCAAGTTTGATAATCTAACTGATGATATTCCAAACATACACAAAACAATCACTTGCTCAATTAAAAAAAAATGGATTTATCACGTCTTATTCGGGTACTCATTTATCCTGACTTGGAACAGGAAATTTTATAAAATAATTATCGTTTTTATTTTAGGACAGGGAGTTTCGGTAAAGAAATATAATTTCACTTGGAACGGGGAATTTTTGAAATGGAACGAGAATTTTTTTAAAGAATTATAATTCGGATTTAGAAGAAAGGAATTTAAAAAATCCCTATTCCAGGTCAAAATTCATCACAATTTGAAAGTTCCCTCTTCCAAATTTTAGATAAAGAAAGTACTTCCTTTCTTAGTTAAAAATTCAACTACTTGGTTAAAAGTTAATCTTTTTTGTTAAAAATTAATTTTGTTTGTTTGAAGATTCATAATTTTAATTGAAAATTCATCTCTGTTTGAAAGTGTAACTACTTTGTTGAAAATTGATTTTTTAAACTAAAAATTCAACTATTTCAATAGAAAAATGGACTATTTTGCTGAAAATCCGTTTTTTGTTAAGAATTAGATTTTTAATGGCAAAATTTAACTATTCTATTTTTGGTCGGAAATTTTTCTTTTTTTTTTATGAAAATTCAACTATTTGTTCTAAAATGTATGTAATTTGTGGAAAATTCTTTTTTTTTTTGTATAAAATTAATCTTTATGGTTGAAAGTTCATCTTTTTGGTAAAAATTTAACTATTCCAGTTGAAGTTTCATCATTTTACTTGAAAATTCATCCGTTTGGTTGAAAATTAATTTCTTCAACTGAAAATTGAACTGTTCCATTTTTGATTGAAAATTTGTCTTTTTTAATTGAAAATTCAAATATTTCGTTGAAAATCCACGAGTTTTGTTAAAAAATCGATTTTTTTGGGTTGAAAATGATCTTTTTCTTTGAAAGTTAATCTTCATGTTTAAAAATTCTTTTCTGTTAAAAATTAAAGTATTTCAGTAAAATATTTATCATTTCAGTTGAAAATTCATCTTTTAGCTCAAAAATAAAATTACTTGGTTGAAATTTAAACTCTTTTGTTAAAAATTAATTTTTTTTGTTCAAGATTTATCGTTTTCTTTAAAATTTCATTTATTTGTTTTAAGAATGAGCTGTTTGATTGAAAACTTGTTTTTTCTTTGGATCTTTTTTGGTTGAAAATTATTTTTTTTTAACTGAAAATGTAACTATTATTCCAGTTGAATATTCCATATTTTTAGTTAAAAATTCATCACTTTGGTTGAACATTCATTTTTTGACTAAAAGTTTAATTATTCAATTTTTGGTTGAAAAATTATCTTCTTTAGTTGAAAATTCGTCTTTTTTGGTAAAAATTAATCTTCTTCGTTGAAAATTAATCTTTTTGATCAAAAATTCAATTATTCTAGTTAAAGATTCATAATTTCAGTTAAAAATTGATCTTTTTGGTTTAAAATTCAACTATTCTAGTTGAATATTTACAATTTTATTTGAAAATTCATCAATTTGTTTGAAAATGTAACTATTTTTTTGTTTAAAAGTTAGTTTTTTTTGTTCAAAGTAATTTTTTAAACTGAAAATTTAACTTATCTCAATTGAAAATTCCATAGTTGTAGTCGAAAATTCATCTGCATGGTTAAATATTAATTTTTTTAACTTGAAATCTAATTATTCAAGTTTTTGTTGAAAATTTATCTTTTTTAGTAAAAACTAATTTTTTTGTTTGAAAATGTAACTATTTCAGTTGAAAATTCATTGTTTTAGTTGAAAACTCTTATGTTTGGTTTAAAATTTTGGTTGAAAAATTATAATTTTTGGTAGAAAATTAATATTTTTATTTAAAAGTTAATCTTCTTGTTTAAAAATTCATCTTTTTGGTTGAAAATTCAAGTGTTCCAGTTAAATATTAATCACTTTAGTTGAAAATTCATCTTTTTGGTCTAAAATTTAATTATTGCAGTTGAAGATTCATAATTTTATTTGAAAATTCATCACTTTGGTTGAAAATTGAACTATTTTGTTAAAATCCGTTTTTTTGTTTGTTGAAAACTATTTTTTTTTCAACTGAAAGTTTAACTATTCCATATTTTTGTAAAAAATTAATATTTTTTAGTTTTTTTCTCATTTTTTCGCTTAAATGCGAACTGAATTAATAGAACTGTTTTTTGTTGACAGTTGGACCGGGAAACCGGGAATTTTTTGAGTCCGGGAAAAACCGGAAAATGACAGTGAATTTATTTTTTGACCGGGAATTTTACAAATTTTTAGGAAACAAAATCTGTCCAACTTTGATTTCAACAGTTTTTAAAATAATGAGTTGAATTTTTATCTTTTTCAATTATGCTATCATTCAGTTTAAAATGCATAATTCGAAAATCTTTTACTTTAAAAATTTTCCATTTTAGATTTTTATTTTTAAGTGTACATTTTTAATTTAAAGAATTTTAAAATGCAGTCTTGAAGACTTAAACAATTAAAAATTAAAAGCGTTTGAAGTTGAAAATTTTTGATAAAAAACATTTTTATTTTATCAACTGTAAATATAAATAAATTATTTTTAAAGTGGATCTGTACTTTGAGTATTAAAAAGTGAACATTAATTGATTTGACAAAACGATTCTAAATCCGTTCAAAATTTAAGTGTTTCCAGATTTTAACGTTAAAAATTAAAGTGTTTCATTTCGAAAGTTTTAATCATTAAAAAATGTAAACGTCCGATTGAAACTTTATAAACTATTTTCAACTTAGAAATAACTTCATAATAATATATAATATAATAATATAATGTTTCAGTCTAAAATATTCAATGTTTAACCCATTCAATTTGAAATCTTTTAATTAAGAAGAAGGATAATTATTTAATATTCAATATTTGACTATTCATTTAAGACGAGTAAATTGATACCAAATATTTAAAAGTAAACAATTGAAATTGATTTGTGTGACATAGAAAGCCTTGAATCGTTAAAATTTTGAAGAGCTTTTAAACTTTCAACGTTACAATTTTAATTGTTCTATTTAAAAAATGTTATATTTGTAAGTGAAATTGTTGAATTTTGATGTAAAAATAACAATTGAACACTTATTATTTGTAGAAATTTTTTTAGTAATTTTAAGAGATGTTTAGAAGTTTTGAAAAGATTCAAAATTAATTTGAAACTTGAAATGATTTAAAATAATTTAAACGAAGTTTGTGTACCAACAGAATTCGGCTATTCGTACCGAAATTTCGGTGCAAATGGCCACCGCCTAATTTAAAACAAAATGTAGATTTTTGCAGATTTCAAACAAAAAATTTAGAAGCTTTTTAAGAAATGTAAAAGGCTTCAAAAGAATAAAAACATTTTCTTGAGATTCCTAGGAAAATTTTAAATTATTTCTCATTTTGAAACATTATTTTAAGAGAATATTTAAAAAGATTTTAAAAGATTTCCAAAATTATCGAAAAAGAATCTGGAAGATTTTAAGGAAATTATTTAAAATTTGCAGGATTTTCTAAAAATTGTAGATAAAATTCGATTCATTTTAAAAGAGGTTTGAAAGTTCTGAATACATTTCAAAAATAATTTTAAATTTGAACAAATTTAAAACAACTTCTAGATTTCTCAAGATTTTGAAATACAATTTTGAAGCATTTCAAGGATGTTTAAACTCTTTAAAATAAAAATAATTTAACTTCTAATTTAAGAAGTGTTCAGTTAAGAAAATCTTAATATGTCAATTTTTAATTTTTCTAGTTTAAAATTGCTTAAAATAATATAATTTTGAAAATTCTAAAGTTCGTTGATTGATTCTTTAATTTCGAGCATTGAAAATTATAACGTGGATTTATATTTTTGGAATTGAATCTGAATCTTTGAGCTCTATAATTTATAAAAGTTAAACATTCTACATTTTTCAGTTTATCTGCATTTTATTTAAAATTGTTCAATTGAAAAGTGTTAGTACCTTCCATTTTATACGTTTTTATTTTTATTAAGCATTTGAATACAAAATTTTTGAGTTAAAAAACTTTGAAACTTCAATTTTAAAAGTTCAAAATTCAAGAGTTCCACTTTGAGTGCTTTAATTTGTAGTTTATTTTTTATTACTTCAAACGGAAAAATGTTTAGTTTTAGAGTTCGAATTTTTTAATTTTATTGGCCGTGAAAAATGTTTGCGAACCGGGAAATGACCGGGAATTTTTTTCTTTGATTAAAACGGCCACCCTGTATTCTATTTTTTGTTCAGAATTCGTCTTTTTTTCGGTTAGAAATGTAATTATTTTGTAAGAACTTCAACTATTTTGGTAGATATAGAAAATTCCTTCTTTTAGATTGAAAATTCATCTTTTATGGTAGAAGAGTCATATCTTTTGGTTGCAATTTCACCTTTCTTTATTGAAAATGAACGTTTTTGTTGAAAATTCAACTGTTTTTTTGAAAATTCGTCTTTTTGGCTTGAAATTTCAACAGTTTGGTAAAAAATTCAACTATTTGGTTGAATATTCAACTGTTTTGTAGAAAAATGGTGTGTTTTCAATTAAAAATTCAATAGTTGTTTGAATTTTTTCTATCTTGACTCAAAAATCTTTTTTGGTTGAAAATTCGTATTTTTTGTTTTGAACATTCATCTTATTAGGTTGAAACTGCAACACTTTGGTTAAAAATTAGACGTTTTTGTTAGAAATTTCATCCCTTTTACTTGAAAGTCCAACTGTTTCGTGTTAAATGCAACTGTTTGGTTGAAAATAATTTGTTTGGTTTAAAATTCAACTATTTGGTTGGATCTTTTTCTTTCTTGGTAGAGAATGAACTTTTTCTATTGAAAATTCATCTCTTTCGGTTCTAAAAGTCAAATGTTTTCTAAAAAATTCAACTTTTTAGCTTGAAAACTCAACTCTTTTGTGGAAAATTCGTCTTTTGGCTTGAAATTTTAACAATATGGTAACAAATTCAACAATTTTTATTGTAAATCCATATTATATAAATCGTCTTTTTAAATTGAAAGTTCAACAGTTGGCTGAATTTTTTTTCTTTCTTGACTGAACAATCTTTCTTGGTTGAAAATTCGTCCTTTGGGTTTGGACATTAATCTTTTTGGGTTGAAAATTCAACTCTTTAGTTAAAAATGCAACGTTTTTGTAAAAAAATATTTGACACAAAATTAAACGGTTTTGTAGAAAATTCGTTTTTATTATCGAAAATTAATTCTCCTCAATAAGATTTTAACTACACCATTTTTGGTTGAAAATTGATCTTTTTTAGTTTAAATTCTGGTTTTTGTTTGGTAGAAAATATATTTTTTTAACTGCAATTATATAGCTGAAAATTAATCTGTTTTAGTTGAGGATACAAGTATTTTGATGAAAATTCGTATTTTTTGGTTACATGCAACTGTTTCTTATTGAAAATTATAATTTTAGTTGGTTTAAATATCAACTATTACATATTTTGGTGAAACTTAGTATTTTCAGGTTGAAAAGTCAACTGCTTTGTAGATAATTCGTCTCCTTGGCCTGAAAATTCGACAGCTTGTAAAAAACTATCTTTCTTTTTACTGAAAATTAATTTTTTTACTCGAAAATTTAGCTATTCGATTTTCGGTTGAAAATTGATCTTTTTTAGTTGAAAATTCAACTATTTGGTTGAAAATTCATCTACTTTCGTGAAAAATCGTGTTTTTTATATAAAATTAATCCCCTTGGTTTCAAATGTAACTATTTGGTAGAAAAAAATGTAGTCTGTTAACAATTCGTCTTTTTTGGTAGAAAATCACTTTTTTCGTTAAAAATGTAACTGTATGGTTGAAAATTAATCTGTTTTAGTTGAGGATTCAAGTATTATGTCGAAAATTCGTCTGTTTTTGTTATATTCAACTGTTTTTTATTGAAAATTATAATATTTTTTGTTTAAATATCAAATATTACATTTTTTAGTGAAAATCAGTATTTTCAGGTTGAAAATACAAGTCATGTAAAAAATTAGTTTTATTGTGATTGAAAATTAGTTTTTGTAAGTAGAAAATTAACTATTCGATTTTTGGTTGAAAATTGATCTTTTTTAGTTGAAAATTCAACTATTTGGTTGATAATTCATGTATTTTCTTTTAAAAAAGTATTTTTGGTACAAAATCAATTTTTTCGTTAAAAATGCAACTGTAAGGTTGAAAATTAATCTGTTCGTTCGAAGATTCAAGTATTTAGTTGAAAATTCAAATAAGTGGTTAAAAATTCATGTATTTTCTTTCAAAATCATCTTTTTTAATAAAAAAGTAATTCCCTTGGTTTAAAATTTAACTATTTGGTAGAAAATCAATTTTTTGGTTAAAAATGCAACTGTATGGTAGAAAATTAAGCTGTTTAAAATGAGAATTCAATTATTTTGTTTAAAATTCGTCTTTTTTAACATATTAAACTGTTTATTTTAAATGAAAATCTTATTTGGTTTAAATATCAAATATTGCATTTTTCAGTGAAAATTAGTATTTTCAGGTTGAAAATTAAACTGTTTTTTGTAGAGAATTCGTCTGTTTGGCTTAGAAATTCAACAATTTGGTAGAAAATTGAATTGTTTTGTAGAAAATTGATGTAACTTGTTAAGAATTCATCTTTTTTGGTTGAAAATTCAACTGGTTCGATGAAAGTGCAATATATTTCGACTTGAAATCTTTAGACTATTCTAATTAAAAATTCCATTCTATTTCATTAAAAAGAGTTTAATCTTCTATGTATTTTTTCCCCCTATTTTCGTGAAAAATCACCCTATTTCCCCTGTTTTGAGAGCATTTTCGGCTGTAAAGTCTGCTATGAAGTTCATTAAATCCACTTTCTAACGAAATTTATTTGTTACAGCCGGAGTCTTGAACGATTATATAAACGCTCAAGCGTACCGAGCAGTTTGGACAAAGATTGAATCGCGCGACGTGAAACCAGGAATGAGAGGTGGCCACCAAATGGTTCTAGATCCACTAGGAGAAACACTTTATCTCTTTGGGGGTTGGGATGGAAATTCGGATCTCGCAGATCTCTGGGCGTATGACATTCCGACCGAGAGATGGAGGTTAATCTGCCGAGATACTGGAGATGTCGTAAGTATAAACTCTAGAGCAATCACAGGTCTCACAGACTGGTCCCTATATCCTCTACTGTACCCTATATTCAGTTAAGGTCCCTAAAGTACCCTATTTTCAAGATTTGGTCCCTATTTGCAGCACCTTAATGGAACTTCAAAAAAATTTATAATAAGATCAAAGCTTCCAAGAGCATTTTGAAAAAAATAACAAAAATCAGGGAATTCCTGTAAGAAGTAACTGTAAAAAAATAATCAGGGCTGCCACACAAGAATCACTATTAGTCACTTTTTTCTCAAATCATTTTTTATTCACTTTTTTAAATGAAAAGATCACATTAGTCACTGAATTGTCGTGAATTCTTTTGATATATTTCAGATTATTTTTGAAGATTCCGAGAAATTTGTAATAGATTTCAATAATTTGAAGGGATTTTTAAGATTTAAGGGTATTTTTAAAACTTCTAAGGCATTTTCAAGAGCTTTTAATTTGAAATATTTTAGGGAATTTCAACAGATTCCGAGGAATTTTTTATTAATTGGCATTTTCAAGAGCTTTAACGAATTTCAAGGGATTTCAAAAGATTTTAAAGGATTTAAAATATTTGAGGCTATTTTATGTTATTTTAAAAGATTTCAAGTAATTTTTAATTGTTCTTAGTAGTTTAGTCGGATTTCAAAGAATTTGAAATAATTTAGGGAATTTTAAAAGAATCCAAGGAATTATTAATAAATTTATTTAATTTGAAGGAATTTCGAAGCGTTTGAAATATTTTAGGATAAAGAATTTTCTAGAATTTTGGAAGATATGAAACGATTTTACAGGATTTATAAGTTCGTAAGATATTTTAAAGGATTTCACGTTATTTTATAAGATTTCCGAGGATTTCAATGTCTTTAAGGGATTTTAAAACTCTCAGTGTATTTTCATACATTTTCCAGGATTCCAGGAAATATCATCATAGAATTTTACAGGGTTTTTATAATATTTTAGTGGATACAAAATTTGTTCACGAGATGTGAGGTATTTTGTAGGATTCCAAAGGATTTGAAATATTTTATGAAATCTTAAAAGACTCCAAGGAATTTTTAATTTATTTGAATAATTTTAAGAGATATAATAACATTTTAGTGGATTTTAAAGAATTTATCGAAGAAAAATGAGTTATTTCGTAGGGTTTTAAAGATTTGAAGAGATTTGAAATTATTTTTTGGATTTCACCCTGAATTCTTTGAAATTCTTTTGAATTTTTTAATTCATTAGAATTCTTATAAATTTACTCAATTTTGCATAATTCATTTGATTTTTTTGATTTTTAAAATTTTTTTATATAATTGGTTCTGCAGATTAATTAATAAAATGACCAAAAGATTTGCAGTATTTTAAGGAATAAGAAATATTCTACGTTATTTTAAAAGAATATAAAGAAATTGTTAATTTATTTCAGTAATTTAATAGAATTTCAAAGGATTTGAAATATTTTAGGGTATTTTAAAAGAATCCAAGGCATTTTCAAAAGATTTAAACAATTTCAAGGGATTTCCAAGGGTTTTAATAATTTTAAGGGATTTTAATATTTTAATGGATTTCAAAGAATTTATTCACAAGAAGTGAGGGATTTCGTAGGGTTTCAAAGATTTGAAGAGATTTTCCAATATTTTTTGCAATTCATTTGGAATTCGCCCTGAATTCTTATTACTTTATCCTGAATTCTTTTTAATCCTTTTGAATTCTTCTAGATGCACTCAATTTTACGCAGGTCAGTGGATTTTTTAAAAGTTTTTATTTAATTCAACTTGAAGTCATTAAACTCACCTTTTTAGGCATTTCATCAAATTCTTTTGAATTCTCTTTAATTTTTTTCTAAAATTCATTTCAAACTTACTGAATTCAATGAATTTTTTCATATTTTTATATTCTTTTCATATTTAAAAATTTTTGTCAATTCATTTGAATTTTTTTAATTCACCTTGAATTTGTATGCATTTCATCGAATTCTTCTCGTTTCCCTTAAATTCCTCTAAATTCACTCAAATTCTACAGAAATAAATGAATTTTTTCGATTTTAAAAAATTTGTCCAATTCATTTGAATTTTTTTGAATTGTTTTGTAGTCATTAGACATTTTTTTAGTTAGAAATTAGTAAGGTTTCAAAGATTTGAAGAGATGTGAAATTATGTTTTGAAATTCACCCTGAATTCTTTTAAATTCTTTGGGATTCCCTTGAATTTGTGTACTTCACTGGAATTATTCTAAATTTACTCAATTATACTTAATTCAATGGATTTTTTTTTTAATTTTCGAAAGTTTTTATATAATTGATCCTGAAGTCTTTTAACTTCACCTTGAATTCTTAGGCATTTCATAAAATTCTTTTTAATTCCCTTGAATTTTTCTAAGCTCATTTCAAAGTTACTGAATTCATAAAAGTCTCTTCATATTTCAAAATTGTTTTCAATTCATTTACATTTTTGTCTAATTCTCCTTCAATTTTTATGAATTTCATTGAATTCTTCTCGTTGATCTTAAATTCCTCTAAATTTATTCCAATGTAACGGAAATCAATGGAATTTTTTGTCTTTTAGAATTGTTTCTAATTCATTCGAATTCGTCGGAATCTAACTTGCATTGTTTTGAAGTCTTATAAATTTATACTGAATTTTTTGCCCTTTGAGCGCGAAAAAAGTACCCTATGAGCGTGACGAAAAGTACCCTTTGGTCCCTATATTTTATCCCATAGGGACTGTGAGGCCTGCAATCAAGATGGCGACTTGAAATGGAAACCGGGAAATTACCTAGAATTTAATTAAAAACCAGGGAATTTTCTTCTGATCGTAGCAAAATTCAAGTTTTCATTATTTTAATAATTTTGGTCCATTTAGAAAAGTGATTTCTACTTTATCTAAAGTTACAGGGCATATGAGTGTGTTTACTAAGTTACGGATTTATTTACTATTGCACGGTTTAGGGATCTTAGATTTGTCAGATTATCTCAGTTTTTATTGCAATATGAAATTAAGAATATATTTTATGATACTTGATTAACAATTTTTCCTAAAACCCCGAGAAATGACCACTTGCTTTTTATTAATTAAAGAGAGAGCTTATCATATCATTTAAAGAATGTAACGTTGCTTGAGTCAGATTCTGAAAATTTTTAAATATGTCTATACTTTATGAGAGAAGGAATTTTTATTTTTTTCCATTATAAGAAAAATCTTTTGCAAATTTGTTGCTCTGTGAGATTTTATTTCGCTGACTTAAGTTTGATAATCGAATTTAGGATAGCCCAAACATACAGAAACAATTATTTTCTCAATTTTTTCAAAAAATGGATTTATCACGTTTCATTTGCTTACTCCTCATGTATCTGACTTGGAACAGGGAATTTTAGAAAATAATTATCGTTTTTATTTTAGGACAGGGACTTTCGGTAAAGAAATATAATTTCACTTGCAATAGGGAATTTTTTACATGGAATGGGAATTTTTTAAAAGAATTATAATTCGGATTTAGAAGAAAGGAATTAAAAAAAATCGCTCTTCCAAGTCAGAATTTGTCACAATTTGAAAGTTCCCTCTTCCAAATTTTAGATCAAGAAAGTACTTCCTTTCTTAGTTAAAACTTCAACTACTTGGTTAACAGTTAAACTTTTTTGTTAAAAATTAAGTTTTTTTTTTGGTTGAAGATTCATCATTTTAATTGAAAATTCATCTCTGTTTGAAAATGTAACTAGTTTGTTGAAAATCGATTTTTTTAACTAAAAATTTAACTCTTCCAGTAGAAAATTGAAATATTTTGCTGAAAATATGTTTTTGTTGCTGTTAAGAATTAGATTTATAACGGCAAAATTTAACTATTCTATTTTTGGTTAAAAATGTATCCTTTTTTGATGAAAAATGTTTTGATTCGAAAAATGAGCTGTTTGATTGAAAACTTGTTTTCTCTTTGGATGTTTTTTGGTTGAAAATTATTTTTTTTTTAACTGAAAATGTAACTTACTATTATTCCAGTTGAATATTCCATAATTTTAGTTGAAAATTTATATCTTTGATTGAACATTCATTTTTTGACTAAAAATTTAATTATTCAATTTTTGGTTGAAAATTTATCTTTTTTTGTTGAAAATTCGTCTTTTTTAGTATAAATTAATCTTCTTGGTTGAAAATTAATCTTTTTGGTCAAAAAGACAATTATTCTAGTTAAAGATTCATCGTTTTAGTTAAAAATTCATCTTTCTGGTTCAACATTCAACTATTCCAGTTTAATATTTACAATTGTATTTGAAAATTCATCACTTTGTTTGAAATTGTAACTATTTTTTTGAAAGTTAGTTTTTTTGTTGGAAGTAATTTTTTTAACTGAAAATTTAACTTATTCAAATTGAAAATTCCATAGTTGTAGTTGAAAATGCATCTGTTTGGTTAAACATTAATTTTTTTAACTTGAAATGTAATTATTTAAGTTTTGGTTGACAATTTATCTTTTTCAGTAAAAAGTAATTTGTTTTTTTGAAAATTCAACTATTTCAATTGAAGATTCATTGTTTTAGGTGAAAACTCTTATGTTTGGTTTAAAATTAATTTTTTAAACTAAAAATGTTACCATTCCATTTTCGGTTGAAAATTATTATTTTTTTCGTTTAAAATTCAACTATTTGGTTGAAAATTTGTCTTCTTTAATTAAAAATTCAACTATTTCGTTAAAAAGTCATGTATTTTGTTGAGAAATTGTATTTTTCTTTATCTTTATTTTATTTCTTTATCTTTATTTTATTTGAAAATTATTCTTCTTGTTTAAAAATCGATCTTTTTGATTTAAAATTTAGCTATTCCAGTTAGAAATTCATAATTTTATTTGAAAATTCATCACTTTGGTTGAAAATTGAAATCTTTTTTGATTTAAATATTTTATTTGAAAATTCATCACTTTGGTTGAAAATTGAAGTCTTTTTTGGTTTAAATATCAAGTACTACATTTTTTGTTTAGAATTAATCTTTTTGGGATGAGAATTTAGTTATTTGTTTAAACTCTTTTGTTAAAAATTAATTTTTCAAAAGATTTGGTTGACAAATGAGCTATATTGTTGAAAATTAATTTTTTTGTTGAAAATTCGTCTTTTTTAGTAAAAATTAGTTTTCTTGGTTGAGAATTAATCTATTTGGTTGAAAATTCAATCATTAAGATTCATCATTTTTTAGTTGAAAATTCAACTTTTTGGTTGAAAATAAAACTACTTGTTTAAAAACTTTTGTTAAAAATTCATCACTTTGGTTGAAAATTTAACTTTTTTTAAAAATTAGTTTGTTTTTGTTTAATACTATTTTTTTCCTAACTGAAAATGTAATTAACTATTCCAATCAAAGATTCCATCTTTTTAGTTGAAAATTGATGTATTTTGTTGAAAATCTTTTTATGTTGGTAGAAATTTAATATTCTTGGTTGAAAATTCATCTTTTTGGTTGAAAATTCAAGTATTTCAGTTAAATATTAATCATTTTTGCTTAAAATTCATCTTTTTGGTTAAAAATCCATCTATTCCAGTTAAAGATTCATCATTTTAGTTGAAAATTGATCTATTCCAACTAAAGATTAATTATTTTCGTTAAAAATTCAACAGTTTATTTGAAAATTCATATTTTTGGTTGAAAATAAAACTACTTGTTTGAAAATATAAATTTTTTGTTAAAAGTTAATCACTTTGGTTGAAAATTTAACTATTTTTTTTTCAAATTAGTTTTTTTGTTTTGGTTGAAAATTATTTTTTCCTAACTGAAAATGTAACTAACTATTCCAATTAAAGATTCCATCTTTTTAGTTGACAATTCATGTATTTTGTTGAAAATTCGTCTTTTTTGGTAGAAATTAATCTTCTTGGTTGAAAATTCAACTTTTCCAGTTAGAGAATTATCCTTTTAGTTGAAAATTGATGAATTTTGTTGAAAAATCGTATTTTTAGGTAGAAAAATAATATTCTTGTTTGAAAATTAATCTTCTAGTTTGAATATCCATTTTTTGGTTGAAAATTCAAGTAGTCCAGTTAAAAGTTCATCATTTCAGTTCAAAATTCATCTTTTTGTTCGAAAATACAAGTTTTCCAATTAAATATTCATAATTTTAGTTGAAAATTCATCACTTTGGTAGAAATTTTTGTTGTTGGAAAATTAATTTTTTTTTAACTGAAAATTTAAGTACTCCATTTTTGTTTAAAAACTGATCTTTTAGTTTAAAATTGAACTATTTTCTTGAAAATTGTACTATTTGGCTATGAATTCATGCTTTTTGTTGAGAAATCGTCTCAATATAGTGCCCACAATAATTTTACCTAAATATGCACTGAATTGTAAGTATAAGAAGATAAAATAAAAAGTTGTGTGAATTATTATTCAAATTCATGGACTTTTGAGACAAATTCAAGAAATGACTATGTTTTTAGTATTATTTAATTATTTAATTAATCGATGGTGTTAATATATTTAAGAATATCTTGTAATATTATTTGTTAGAGCTTTCTAAATTAAACTTAATAATTGAATACCTAGAAACAGAAAAAACATGATTTATAATAAACTCGCGAAACTGTGCACATATTCCGAGTCGATTTTTTCAAAAAATGCGAAATATTTGAATTGCTCCGTATTATGAAAAATTATACCTGGAAAAAAATTTATCCAGGATTTGAGTAGACACCCTGTTTAACGATTCTATTATTTTGAAAAAAAATGACACTACTGCTGCTATTTTTATACTTGCTTTCAAACCTATTTTCAAACTTCTTCGCTAAATTGGCTAAAATAACATATCCGTCATCTCAAAAATCGATAATTCAAAATATTTGAAGCTTTTGAAGATTTCAGAATATTTCAGGGCATTTCAAAGAAATTTAAAACATTTAAGAGGATTTTAAAAAAATCAAGATATTTCAAAGATTTCAACGTATTCCAAGGGCACGGTTCAAGTTTAAATGGAAGTTCCAAGTAAACGGGATTTTTTGATTGTTTATGGTAATATGGTATCTCACGAAATTTTGAGATGAGAACGATAAGATCATATGGTAAATATTGGTTAACATTTTTTTTATAGATTCTTTAAATGTAGTTGTCTGTTCAAGATGTAAGAAATTTTAATGAATTTCAAAGGATTTCTAAAATTTTAGAGTATTTTGCAGATTCTAAGAAATTTCGAAGGATTTCAAAATATAGAAAGGGTATATAAAGAATATAGCGCATCATAAAATATTTCGAAGAATTTCATGAGATTTCAAGGAATTTCGTTGGTTTATAGAACATTTGAAGTGAATTTAAAATTATTTCAGAAGATTTCAAGGAATTTATATGATATTAAAAACATTTCAAGGGATTTTAAGAAATTTTATAATATTTGAGAGACTATTAATTAATAATTTCAAAATATTTCATAATGATTTCAAAGATTTTAAAAGATTTCAAACAGTTTCAAAAGAAATCACAAAGCTTTTTCGAAAAGATTTCATATATTTAAAAAGATTTCAAACGAGTTTAAGGATATAAAATATTACATAAGAATTTAAAAGATTTTTCACAAAGGCGTCTACATCAGATTTCAAAAATTTCACAAGATTTCAAACGATTTCAAAAGGTTTCAAAAGATTTCATAAAGAATTCAAAGATTTCAAAAGATTTTACAAAGATTTAAAGGATTTCATAAGAGTTCAAAAATGATTTCCTAAAATTTGTTACTGACATGCAAATTTAATATGAAGTGCGACGTCATCAGGGTTAAGTGTCAATTTTAGTATTTCTAAAAAGTCAAAAATTTCCTAATAATTTATATTACAGATGTATTTAATAAAATGCAACAGCATAGAAATTGTTGGCCAAAAAATATACAGGGTCTATCTTTTTACATATATAGCAAACGGTTATTTCACTGTTTGATTTAAAAAGAAGGAAACCTAGAAAAACTTGATTTATTGACCCGGGAAATCTAGAAAAGACCTTCAATTTTGTTCCTAAGAATCGCTAGATACACTGATTAAAGTGACTAATCATTGCTTTCAGGGAGGACCGAAAGCTCGCTCTTGTCATAAAATGTGTCTGGATCCAGAAAGAAGACAGCTTTTCACACTTGGCCGATACTTGGACACGCAGTATCGCTCTCCTGAAAATTTGAAGAGCGACTTTTACGTTTACAATATCGATACCAACGATTGGACGCAGATTTCGGAGGACACGGGAGCTCGCGGTGGACCGCAGTTGATATTCGATCACCAAATGTGCATGGACGTTGACAAGAGAACTATTTACGTCTTTGGTGGTCGAGTTCTCATCTCTCCTGCAAAGTAGGTGACTTAATTGTGTCTATTTAAACATGTTATAAAATTTAAATTGGAATGTATAATTATAAACACTGATTTCAGCACCGAAGATCCAGAAGTGATCACGAGTTCGACGGAACCCATCTTTTCTGGATTATATTCTTATCATGTGCCTACCGACACGTGGTGCAAACTTGCTTCCGATATTTCGAGACCTAGTCCTCCAAACGTACAGAGTATCAAGTCTAGAGTTGGACATTCCATGTTGTTTCATCCAGTGAGTATTGGTTTCGCTTTCATTTTCAACTTTTTTCGAGCGATGACACTATTTTGCTACTATTCCGAAAAACATGACACTAAAGACACTATTTTCTTACAATTGTCCGCTAATGCCACTATTTCTTTACTTTTCCCTGAACCCCACCTATCTTAGGTAATTTTTGCCGGCTGTTGATGAACTTCCAACAAAATAGTTGAATTCTCAACCAAAACAGATTCAATTTCAACCAAACAGTTGCATTTTTAACAAAAAAGATGAGCTTTCTACAAAACAGTTGAATTTGTTCAACCAAACAGTTAAGTTTTCTACCAAAAAAATTAATTTTCAACACAGAAGATTAATTTTTTACCAAGAAGATGAATTTTCAACAAAGTACATAAATTTTTAATCAAATAGTTAAATTTTCAACCAAGAAGATTAACTTTTTATCAGAAAGGACGAATTTTCGACAAAATATATAATTTACTAACCAAATAATCAACCAAAACAGATTAATTTTCAACCAAATTCTTGCATTCATAACTAAAAATATGAGCTTCATATAAAACAGTTGAATTTTCATCAAAATAGTTCAATTTTCAACCAAAAAGATTCATTTTTAACACAGAAGATTAATTTTCTATAAAAAGAATGAATTTTCAACAAAGTACATACATTTTTAACCAAGTAGTTACATTTGCTACCAAGAAGATTAATTTTCTACCAGAAAAGACGAATTTTCAACGAAATACATAATTGATAAACCAAATAGTTGAATTTTGAACCAAAACAGATTAATTTGCAACCAAACACTTGCTTTTTTAACCAAATAGTTAAATTTTCAACCATAACATTAATCTTCAACGCAGAAGATTAATTTTCTACAAGAATGGACGAATTTTCAACAAAATACATCAATATTTAACCAAATAGTTAAATTTTCAACCAAGAAGATTAACTTTCTATCAGAAAATACGAATTTTCGACAAAATATATAATTTACTAACCAAATAATCAACCAAAACAGATTAATTTTCAACCAAATTCTTGCATTCATAACTAAAAATATGAGCTTCATATAAAACAGTTGAATTTTCATCCAAATAGTTAAATTTTCAACCAAAAAGATTCATTTTTAACACAGAAGATTAATTTTCAACAAAGTACATACAGTTTTAACCAAGTAGTTACGTTTTCTACCAAGAAGATTAATTTTCTACCAGAAAAGACGAATTTTCAACAAAATACATAATTGATAAACCAAATAGTTGAATTTTCAACCAAAACAGATTCATTTTCAACCAAACACTTGTATTTTTAACCAAATAGTTAAATTTTCAACCATAACATTAATTTTCAACACAGAAGATTAATTTTCTACCAGAATGGACGAATTTTCAACAAAATACATCAATATTTAACCAAATAGTTAAATTTTCAACCAAGAAGATTAACTTTCTATCAGAAAGGACGACTTTTCGACAAAATATATCATTTACTAACCAAATAATCAACCAAAACAGATTAATTTTCAACCAAATTCTTGCATTTATAACTAAAAATATGAGATTCATATAAAACAGTTGAATTTTCGTCCAAATAGTTAAATTTTCAACCAAATAGTTAAATTTTCAACCAAAAAGATTCATTTTTAACACAGAAGATTAATTTTCTATAAAAAAAATGAATTTTCAACAAAGTACATACATTTTTAAAACCAAGTAGTATCATTTTCTACCAAGAAGATTAATTTTCTACCAGAAAGGACGAATTTTCAACAAAATACATAATTGATAAACCAAATAGTTGAATTTTCAACCAAAACAGATTAATTTTCAACCAAACACTTGCATTTTTAACCAAAAATATGAGCTTTATACAAACCAGTTCTAAATTTTTAAATTTTTTATTAGAAAACCGAGGATTTCAATGATTTTAAGGGGTTTTAAAATTCCTCAACGTATTTTAATAAATTTTCCAAGATTCCAGAAAATATCATATTTCGTCAAATTTCACGGGATTTTATAATATTTTGATAGATTTCAAAGAATTTATTCACAAGAATTAATTAATTAATTAATTAATTAATTAATCGTAGGATTTTACAGATTTTCACATATTTCCAAAGGTATTAAAGAATTTCAAAGATTTTACGATATTTTCAAAGATTCCAAGGAATTTTAAAATGATTTCAATAATTTGAAGGAATTTCAACGAATTTCACAGATTTTAGAGAATTTTTTTAAATTCCAAGGAATTTTCAATTAATTTCAATAATTTGAAGGGATTTCAAAGAATTTTACAGATTTTAGGGTATTTTTAAAAATTTCAAGGGGTTTCAAAAGATTTTCAAGGATTTGAAATATTTTCGGGCATTTTAAGAAATTCAAAGGAATTTTCAAGAGATTACAAAAATTTTCAAGGGATTTCAAAAGATTTTAAAGATTTTGTTGTGATATTTTAAAGGTTTCCACGGAATTTTCATGTGATTTTAATAATTTGAAGGGATTTCAAAGGATTTTGGAGAATTTCAGAGTGTTACAGGTTTTAGGGAATTTCTAAAAATTGCTGTGAATTTTCTATTCAGTTCCATAATTTAAAGGGATTTCAACGAATTTGATAGATTTCAGGGTATTTTAAAAAATTGCAAAGAACTTTCAAGAGATTAAAGAAATTTCAAGGGATTTCAATAGATTTTAAACAATTTTAAAGATTTTATGATATTCTAAAATATTCTAAGGATTTTTCAAATGATTTTAATAATTTGAAGGAATTTCAAAGAATTTTACAGATTGTAGGGAATTTTTAAAAATTCAAAGGAATTTTCAAGAGATTAAACAAATTTGAAGGGATTTTCAACGATTTGAAATGTTTTCGGGCATTTTAAGAAATCCAAAGGAATTTTCAAGAGATTACAAAAATTTTCAAGGGATTTCAAAAGATTTTAAAGATTTTGTTGTGATATTTTAAAGGATTCCAAGGAATTTTCAAATGATTTTAATAATTTGAAGGGATTTCAAAGGATTTTGAAGAATTTCAGACTGTTACAAGTTTTAGGGAATTTCTAAAAATTCCAGTGAATTTTCAATTCAGTTCCACAATTTAAAGGGATTTCAAAGAATTTTATAGATTTCAGGATATTTAAAAAAATTCAAAAGAATTTTCAAGTGATTAAAGAAATTTCAAGGGCTTTCAATATATTTTAAACAATTTAAAACATTTTATATTTTAAAAGATTCCAAGGAATTTTCAAATTATTTTAATAATTTGAAGGAATTTCAAAGAATTTTAGAGATTGCAGGGAATTTTGAAAAATTCAAAGGAATTTTCAAGAGATTACAAAAATTTTAAGGGATTTTAAAAGATTTTAAAGTATTTGAAATATTTTAGGGTATTTTAAAGGATTTCTATTTTGAAACTATTTCGGTTTGTATTTTAAAGTTGATACTTTTGTATCAAAAGTTAAACTGAAAATTTCAAGGAATTTTACGTTGATTTCAATAATTAAAAAGATTTCAAACTTGACATATTTTAGGGTATTTTAAAAGGTTCCAATGCATTTTCAAGAGATTAAAAAAAAATCAAGGGATATCCAAGGATTTTAATGATTTTAATCGATTAATAAGATAAGATTTCCGTGGATTTCAATGTTCTTAAGGGATTTCAAAAGCTCTTAAAGGTATTTTAATTAAATTTTCAGGCAAATTTTCAAATATTTTTTGCAATTCATTTTAATTCATTTGGAATCACGCTGATTTCTTATTAATTTTTCCTGAATTCCTTTAAATTCTTCTGAATTCTTGACGATTTTTCGAATTCACTCAATTCGTTTAAATTCAATTGATTTTATCAAATTGGTTTGAATTCCCTTCAATTTTTCTAAACTTATTTCAAATTGACTGAATTAAATTAATTTTTTTCATATTGTTGAATTCTTTTCAATTCACTTGAATTTAAACAAAAATCATCGAATTTTTCTCATTTTCCTTAAAGTCCTCTAAATTCACTCCAATTTCACTGAAAATTTTTTTCTTCCAGTTCATTTTAATTCGTTAGAATTTAACTTCAATTGTTTTGAAGTCTTATGAAATTATCCTGAATTCGTTCAAATTCCCCTGGGGTTCTTATAAACTTCATCGAATTCTTTTGAATTCTTTTAAATTCAAATGAAAATTAGCACACACTTTTATTCACTTTTTGAGTTAGAAATTAGTCACTTTTGGTCAATTTTTCGGTTTAAATAGGTAATTTTTCAAAATTTAAAATTAACGTTTAAAATGGTTTCATTCCATTTATAAACAATTCTGTATTAAGGGAAAAATCAGGGAAAAGTCGGGGAATTTTGCAAATGAAGGTTTGCGGCCACCCTGTATATTTTATTTTCTGTGAACTGAAATTATCAAAGTTCCTTTTTTTTTCTTCTAAAGGAATCTAGAAAATTATACATTTTTGCTGGGCAGAGAAGTAAAGAATACTTGAACGACTTCTTTACCTACGAGGTTGATACTACTCAAATCGAACAAATCAGTGTGAGTGATTTTGGAAACCGAGATTCTAATCACGTTCCTGCTGCTGGTTTTACTCAAAGAGCAACCATCGATCCGGAATTGAAAGAAATCTACGTACTATCTGTAAGTATTGACTGGTATCCGCAGAAAAAAAACTAAACTAATAACTTAATTTCTCATATATTATATTTACCTTTCAGGGCCTCAGTAAAGATAAAGACAAAAGGGACGACAACGTCCAGAATTCATTTTGGGTCTACAATATTAAGGAAAACAAATGGTCCTGTATCTACCGGAATGAAAATATCGGTGAAAAGTACTGGAGCAAAATGCAGGATTACGAGCCGTGTCCTCGATTTGCTCACCAACTTGTGTACGATTACGTGAAAAAGGTTCATTATCTATTCGGAGGAAATCCTGGACGTTCTTGTCTTCCGAAACTGAGGCTTGATGATTTCTGGACACTGAAACTCTGCCGACCTTCCCATGAGCAAATTTTAAGGAATTGCAAATTAATCATTAGAAAACACAAGTTTGAGGAATTGGCTATGAAGGACACTATTGAAGCTCTAGAATATTTACAGACGAAAGTTTCCGAGATTATTGATCACAGCGATAAAGAACAATCCAAAGAGGTAGGATTTGAAATATTTAAAAATACTATTTTTCGATTTCAGTTTTCTTAATCAGCCTGATAAGTTATTTGTCTCGTTATTTTTTTTTGTCCACCTGATTCATGTATTAATATTATAAAAGTATTAATATAATATTATTTCTTTTAGTCTGTGAAAAAAATCCTCCTTAGCTCCGCTGGGATTTGAACCTAGGTCTTCTTCTTCTAGGTTCGAATCCCGGTGGAGCCAACAAGTCAGTGTAAATATTCTTGGTAAAAAGTTCATTCATTTTCGTTGAAAAGTCTACTATTATATTTTTGGTACAGAATTCATCTCTTTTGACTAAAATTTTCACTAATTCATTGAACATTTAATTATTTTTTTGAAAAATCAACTATTTTGTTAACAAGTAATCTTTTTTGGTCAAAAATTCAAATGCTTTGTTGAACATTCGTCTTTTTGGATAGAAAATTCGGCCGTTTTGATTGAAAATTTATCTTTTTTGCTAGAAATGTGATCTTTGTGGTTAAAAATTCATCTTTCTTTGTTGAAAATAAACTGTTTTTTTGTTGAAAATAAACTGTTTTTTTGTTCAAACTTCTCCTTTTTGGTTTGAAAATCCGGCCATTTAGTTGAAAATTCAACTATTCAGTTAAAAATTCAACTATTTTGTTAAAAATGCCACTATTTTGTTAAAAAGTAATATTTTGTTGGTCAAAAATTAAAGCGTTTTGTTGAACATTCATCATTTTGTTAAACATTCATCTTTTTTTGGTAAATATTTCAATTTTCTCAGTTGAAAGAAACTTTTTTCTTTTCATTTGAAAATTTAATTGTTTTCTGGCAATTTTTTTTTGTTTGACTTGAAAATTCGACTATTTTGTTAAAAAGTCATCTTTTTTGGTCGAAAATTCCACTTTTGAATCGACCATGTTATTGAAAATTAATCTATTTGTTTAAAAATTCAACTATTTTGTTGAAAATTACCATTTTGAGGAAAATCCTTATTTTCGGGCTGAAAATTCAATTCTTTGTAGAAAATTCGTTTTTTTTTAGGGGTTGAACATTCAACTATTTTGTTTGAAATTTCAACTATTTTTTAAAGAAAAAATCGTCTTTTTAGGTAGAAAATTCAACTAATTGGCTGAAAATGAACTTTTTTCTTAAAAATTCATATTTTTGGGTTGAAAATTCAACCGTTTTGTAGAAAATTATCTCTTTGGCTTGAAAATTAAACTATTTGGTTGAAAATTAACTTTTTTGATGAAAATTCATACTTTTGACTTGAAAATTTAATTGCTTTATTGATAATTCATATTTTCGTATCAAAAATTCAATTGTTTTGTAGAAAATTAGTTTTTTTTTTGTTTGGAAATTTATTTCTTTTGGTTGACGATTTAACTATTGTGTTGAAAATTCGTCTTCTTTGGTTGAATTTAATTTATTATTATTTCAAATTGAAATCTTTCTTTGATTGAAATATCAATTATTACATTTTTCGTTGAAAATTCATATTTTTGTTTGAAAACTAAAATATTTTGTTTAAAATTCAACTATTTAGTTGAAAATCACCTTTCTCTGGAAAATTTATATTATCGGGCTGAAAATTCAATTAAGGGGGGGGGGGGGCGTTGAACATTCCACTATTTTGTTTGAAATTTAAAGTATTTTGTTAAAAATTGGTGTTTTTGTTGAAAATTTAGCGAATTGTTTGAAAATGAACTTTTTCTTGAAAATTCAAATTTTCGGTTTGAAAATTCAATTGTTTTTTTAGAAAATACGTCTTTTTTCGCTTGAAAATTCAATAGGTTGGTAGAAAATTCAACTGTTATTTGAAAATTAACTGTTATTTGAAAATTAACTTTTTTATTGAAAATTCATAGTTTCTGGTTGAAAATTCATATTTTCGAGTTAAAAATTAAATTGTTTTGTAGAAAATTCGTTTAGTTGAAAATTCGCCTTTTTCGGTTAGATTTAATTTGATTTAAAATAAAAATCTTTTTTTGTTTGAAATATCAACTATTACATTTTGCGTTGAAAATTAAACTATTGGGTCAAAAATTCATCTATTTGGTTGAAAATGAAATATATTTCTACTTGTAGTCTTAGGAATTTGAAGCTTTTGAAGATGAATTAAGTATGTTACCTACATTAATTTTCTTTTCAAAGATGTATTCCCCTATTATTCCCCTATTTTCGTGACAAGTCTATTTCCAGGGTGTCCACCGACTTTGAAAACATTGAAAAACCGTGAAATTCTCCTTGAAGTTTTCACGTGAATAAATTAAATTAAATTACTCTTTACATTTCAATAAAATAACTGGTTTAAAACAATAATGAGTAATTTAAATCTTTTAGTCTGTTATGAAAGAAACATCTTGTTTAGAAGACGTCTTCCCACTGCGAAGTTGTTTATTTATCAAGATATAATTTATCTTCAGTTGATTACGGAATAAAGAGATTTCAGGGCACTTTTGTAGACAGTTAATTACACTGTTGATTCAGTTTCAGAATTAGAATGAACCATGGCTATACATCGGTTTTTTCGAGGGTTTGTCCACTCGGTTTTTTAGTATACACCAGATTTCAAAAGGTTACAAAATAAATCTAAAGCTTTCGAAATATTTGCATGATTTCGCATGAATACAAAAGATTTCACAAATATTTCAAAGAATTCATAGGGATTTCAAAAGATTTCAAGAATTTCAAAGATTTCAAAAAGGGTACTTTACACCAGATTTGAAAGATTTTAAACAATTTCAAAAGGTTTCAATAAATTTGACAAGATTTCACCAGATTTCTGTGATCTCAAACGAACACAAAAGATTTCACAAAGATTTCAGAAAGACTTTACAAATATTTCAAAAAGGGTACAGTACGCCATGTTTCAAAACATTTCAATGTTTTTGCACGAGTTTACATTTTTTTTTAGAAAATTTAAAGATTTCACAAAGATTTCAAATATTCCAGTGATTTCAAATAAATGCAAAACATGTAGGAAAGATTTTACAATCCTTTCAAAAAATTCATAAAGATATCAAAAGATTTCAAGAATTAAATTTTGTTTTAAATATTTCAAAATATTTCAAAATATTTCAAAGGTTTTAAACAATTTCAAAAGGTTTCAATACACTTGAGAAGATTTCAATTATTTCAAACGAACACAACAGATTTCACAAACAAAGATTAAAGAAAGATTTCACAAATATTTCATAAAGATTTCAAAAAACTTCACAAAGGTTTCAAAGAATTCAAGGATTTCAGAGATTTTACAAAATTTTTAAAAGTTTTCAGAAGATGTCACAAGAATTTCACAGAAATTTCAAGATTTTAAATACTTCAAAATATTTCAACCAATTTACAAAGATTTCAAAAATTTCAAGGACTTCAAAGACTTTACAAAGATTTAAAAATATTCCCAAAGATTTCACAAAGACGACTTATGTTCGCAAAAAATTAAAAATTAGTTTATTTATGGTTCTGCTTTCATTGGAAATTGTGGGACAATAAAAAATGAAATGTCTCATCTTTTACATGTATAACAAACGGTTATTTGATTATTTGATTAAAAAGAATAAGACCTGGAAAAACTTGATTTCTTGACCTGGAAAACCTGGAAAAGACCTTGAAATTTATCCTAAGAATCGCTGGACACCCTGATTTCTCCTGTTTCGAGATCATTTTTGGCTGTGAAGTCTGTAGAGGGGACTTTTTTCACAGTCTAAAAGAAACAATATTATAATAATCCACTCATTAATTATATTTACCCAATATTGCAGTTTGTAAAAATTTTTAGAAGAAAATCATAATTTCTTTAGAAGATTAATTTTCTACTAAAAAGGATGACTTTCAACAAACCACATACATATTCAACCAATTACTTGAATTTGCAACTAAAAGAGATACATTTTCAACCAGAAATAGAATAGTTAAAAAAAGAAAATAGTTAATTCTTATAAACCAAAATCCTGTTTTTTGTTGTTGTTGAAAATAAATTTTTTTAACTAAACATTTAATTAATCTGGTTGAATATTCCATCATTTTATTTGAAAATTTATCACTTTGGTTGAATATGAATTTTTTTAACTGAAAATTTAACTGATCAATTTTTGGTTGACTGTTTATCGTTTTTAATTGAAAATTCCTGTATTTGGTTTGAAAAATCGTCTTTTTTGGTCGAAAATTAATCTTTTTGGTTGAAAATTCAACTATTCCTGATAAAGTTTTGCAGTTTTAGTTAAAAATTCATTACTGTTTGAAAATTTAACTATTTTTCTTAACTCATTTCTTAACTGAAAAATTAACCAGTACATTTGAAAATTTAATTATTTTGTTGAAAATTCGTTTTTTTTTTGTTTAAAAATTAATTTTTTAACTGAAAATTTAACTAATACAGTTTAATATTTCATCATTATAGTTGAAAACTCATCTCTATAGTTGAAAATAAATTTGTGCGATTGAAAATTTAACTATTCAATTTTTTGTTGAAAATTGATCTTCTTGGTTGAAAATTACACTGTTTCGTTTAAAATTTATTTATTCTTTTTGGTGTAGGATTCATCATTTTAATTGGGTGAAAATTCATTTCTTTACTGAAAAATGAACCATTTTGTTTAAATTTCTTTCTTTTTTCTTTAGTTGAAAATTCGTCTTTTTTGGGTAGAAAGTTAATCTTTTTGGTTGAAAATTCAACTATTTCAGTTAAAGATTCAGTTTTAGTTAAAAATTCATTTCTGGTTGAAAATTTAACTAGTTTTTAAATTTTGTTGTTGAAAACTCATCTTTTATACTGACATTTTAACTAGTCCAGTTGAAAATTTAACTATTTTATTGAAAAATCGTTTTTTGGTTGAAAATTCATTTTTGATTTGAAAATTCAACTATTTAATTTTTGGTAGAAAATTTATCTTTCTTATTTGAAAATTTGTCTTTTTTAGTAGAAAATTAATCCTTCTGGGCTGAAAATTCAACTATTTCAGTTAAAGATTCATTATTTCAGTTAAAAATGTATTTTTTTTTTATTTGAAAATTCAACTATTTTGTTGAAAATGTAATATCTTTACTTGAAATGTTAAGAATTTGAATCGTTTCAAAATAAATTTAATATAGTATTTGAATATTTGATTCAAAAAAAGACCTGGAAAAACTCGATTTCTTGACCTGGAAAAGACCTTGAATTTTATCCTAAGAATCGCTGGACACCCTGATTTCTCCTGTTTCGAGATCATTTTTGGCTGTGAAGTCTGTAGAGGGGACTTTCTTCGCAGTCTAAAAGAAACAATATTATATTAATGCACTCATTAATTATATTTATCCAATATTTCAGTTTCAATTGCTGGCCTCTATTTTATTTCGGGAGAAATGTGCCCCAGAGGATGAGACAACAACCTCGGACGATTCTTCCTTGCGGTCCTTATACCCAAGTGGGAATCCAGAACAGAGTTCAATCGCTCATAGTGTTTACGCTCGTCGAACCGATTTATACGACAGACTCGCCGAGTTTTTCCCAGATGCTTTAACGCAACCACGTGCTAATCTTATCGATCTTCTGCCATTATGATATTATTAATGTTCAAGGTGATATGCTAAATCAATGCCAGTCGAGACAAAACAGAATCCTAGTTTTTGGTTTGTCTTGGTTACTCTCGTTGATCTGTAAATATATACGACTCTTTTTTTTTTTACTTTTCAAGACGACGTGATGCTTTCGAGTGGGAAACAGTTTTATTGTGCAATTACATATTGTAAAGGTCTTCTATTTTTTTACGTCTGTAAATATTACTCTTTAGTTTGGTAAAAGAAGCAGGTTTTTATTGTGACTGTATTATAATTACTTTTAGGTTGCCTCAGTACGTGAAATGATTTCGATTTTATCCTGATTCAGACTGGCTCTCTCAGTTTGATTATTTACGAGTATGTTACCAATGTTTTGTACTAATAGCCATAGCTTTTTTCCGAGTTTATCCTTCAGTTACTTAATACAGCGAGCTGAAAATCAAAAGAGTTTTTGTTATCAGCGTTTAAACTTACGCAGTCAGTACCAAAACTTGACCAAAAGGTAGTTTTGCTTCATTCTTATGTTATTATTTTGTTTTAACTTTTTCTTCGAATACGCCAAGTGTTTTGAGCTTGCATCCAAATTTTCCCGAGGGCTGTCTAACAAAAATTGTTTCTAGAAAATGTAGCTGTGAGTTTATTTTCTTTTTAGAATAATATGATAAGGATGATTTTTTTATAAGGCTGATAAAAATCGTATATAATATGGACATATTAGCCCTATAGCTTTTGGAATTTTCAAAATTGTGATCTAGCAAAGCTAAAAACAAGTTTAGAAATTTTTAAATTTATAGCATGATCTCGTGTAAATATCTTAAATATACTGCTGATTTTGAAGCACGACCTTTGTTTTACTGAGCTGCGTTTTGATAATAAAGAAATCTGTTTTCCGAGTTACATGATTCTGTTCTATTCTATTCTATTCTATTTTTTTTCATTAAAAAAAAGAGAAAAAAATTATTTTCAAGTTCAATTCAAAAAGTTCAAGTTGGAATAAAGATCTCTAGTTTTGTAAGTTTCAGATTGTTTTGTACAAGAATTTTTCTTCAATCTCATTCATCTTCCTATATAAAGTAATTTATGTGAAATGTTTTGCCTCTTTCCACAATATTGTTATTAAATTTGTTTTGATTATAGTTTTTTTGTATTCCCTGTTTAATTATAGAATTTGTAAACATACTTTTATATTAAATAAAAAAGACGCTTTATTTAAATTAAAATGTACATATATATGCAATGGAAAATATACATTTGTACGATGATTAATTTAAAATAAACATGAAACTTTAAAGGTATAAATAAAAACCGTGTATTTTAAAGAAATATGTGCTCTTTGTAATCGTGATTAAAGAGGGTGTCTAGCTGTCTACTCACCCGGAAACCCTGGACATATCAGGGACATTTTTTTAAAGTGGGAATACTCTCGAGAGCGTGCTTATATTTTTTAAATTGTAATATAAAATCAAATAACAATGTTTTTTCATTTGTAAAAGTAGTTTTTTGATTACTGGATTTAACTATTCAGTTAAAAATTCGTTATTTTTTTTTTGTTGAAAATAAATTTCTTAAACTGAAAATTTAACTATTCTATTTCTGGTTAAAAATATATCTCTTTTATTTGTAAATTCAAGTAATTGGTTGAATATTTATGTGTTTTGTAGAAAATTAATCTCCTTGGTTTAACATTAAAATTTTTTGGTTGGAATATAAAATAATTAGTTGAAATTTAAACTCTTTTGTTAAAAATGCATCTTTTTTGTTGAAGATTCATCATTTTAATTGAAAATTCATCTCTTTGGTTGAAAATTGAATTAGTTTGTTGAAAATTCTTTTTTTGTTTGCTGAAAATTAATTTTTTAAATGAAAATTTAACTAATCCAGTTAACTATTACATCATTTCAGTTGAAAACTCATCTTTTTGATTGAAAATTAATTTTTGCAACTCAAAAATTTAATTATTCAATTTTTGGTAAAAAATTTATCTTTTTTAGTTGAAAATTCATGTATTTTGTTGAAAATTCGTCTTTTTTGGTAGAAAATTAATCTTCTTGGCTGAAAGTCAAACTCTTTTGTTAAAAATTCATTTTCTTGTTGTTGAAGATTTATCATTTTAATTGTAAATTCATATCTTTGGTTAAAAATTGAACTATTTTGTTGAAAATTCGTTTTTTTTTGTATGAAAATTAAGTTTTTAACTGAAATTTAACTAACTGAACTATTACATCATTTTAGTTGAAAGCTCATCTCTTTGGTAGAAAATTAATTTTCACAATTGAAAATATATCCTTCTTAGTTGAAAGTTCGTTTTTTTGGGCATAAAGTTAAATTTTATTTAAATTAATCTCTCTTTTGTTAACAATTATTTTTTGTTGTTGTTGAAAATTAATTTTTTAACTGAAAATTTAACTAATCTAGTTAACTATTACATCATTTCCGTTGAAAACTCATCTTTTTGGTTGTAAACTAATTTTTACAACTGAAAATTTAACTATTCAATTTTTGGTTAAAAATATATCTTTTGTATTTAAAAATTCATGTATTTTGTTGAAAATTCATCTTTTTTGGTAGAAAATTAATCTTCTTGGCTGAAAGTCAAACTCTTTTGTTAAAAATTCATTTTCTTGTTGTTGAAGATTTATCATTTTAATTGTAAATTCATATCTTTGGTTAAAAATTGAACTATTTTATTGAAAATTCTTTTTTTTTTGTATGAAAATTAAGTTTTTAACTGAAATTTAACTAACTGAACTATTACATCATTTTAGTTGAAAGCTCATCTCTTTGGTAGAAAATTAATTTTCACAATTGAAAATTTATCCTTCTCAGTTGAAAATTCGTTTTTTTTTGTTGGCATAAAGTTAAATTTTATTTAAATTAATTTTTTCTTCTGAAGAATCGTCATTTTAATTGGAAGACAATTCATCTCTGGTTGAAAATAGAACCATTTTGTTGAAAATTTATCTTTTTTAGTTGAAAATTCGTCTCTTTGGTTGAAATATTAATAATTGATGTTAATAATTGATGTTATTATTTGTTATTATCTTTGGTTGAAAATTGAACTATTTTGTTAAAAATTCCTTTTTTTTTTTGGTTGAAAATTAATTTTTTAACTGAATATTTAACTAATACAGTTAACTATTACATCATTTACAGTTGAAAACTCATCTTTTTGGTTGAAAATTAGTTTTTGCAACTGAAAATTTAACTATTCTATTATTATACTATTTTTTTCAAAATTCGTGTTTTTTGGTAGAAAATTAATTTTCTTGGTTCAAAGTCAATTTCTTTTGTTAAGAATTCATTTGAATTCATATCTTTGGTTGGAACATCGTTTTTTTGGTAGAAAGTTAATTTTTTTGTAAATTTATTTTTTTGTTGAAGATTCATCTTTTTAATTAGAAAAAAATTAATCTCTGGTTGAAAGTTGAACCATTTTGTTGAAGATTTGCTCTTTTTGTTGCAAATTAATTTTGTCAACTGAAAATTTAACTAATCTAGTTGAATATTCCATAATTTTGTTTGAAAATTCATCAATTTTTAGGTGGAAAATTGATCTTTTTTCATTGTAAATTTGTCTTTTTTGGTAGAAAATTTCACTATTCCAGTTAAACATTCATCATTTTAGTTGAAAATTCATATTTTTGGTTAAAAATACGTTTTTTGTTTCTGGTTGAATATTCCATCATTTTACTTTAAAATTCATCACTTTGGTTGAATGTTAATTTTTTTAACTGAAAATTTGACTATTCAATTTTTGATTAAAAAATCGTCTTTTTTGGTAGAAAATTAATCTTCTTGGTTAAAAATTGAACTATTCCAGGTAAAGTTTTACAGTTTTAGTTGAAAATTCATTACTGTTTGAAAATTGAAATATTTTGTTGTTTTTTGAAAACTAATTTTTTAACTGATAATTTAACTAATCCAGTTTAATATTTCATCATTATAGTTGAAAACTCATATCTACATTTGAAAAAATATTTTTGCGATTGAAAATTTAACTTCAATTTTTGGTTGAAAATTACACTGTTTATTAAAAATGTATTTTTTTGGTTTAAGATTCATAATTTTAATTAGGTAAAAATTTATCTTTTTCAGTGAAAATTGAACCATTTTGTTGAAACTTCTTTTTTATTTATGAAAATTAATTTTTTTAACTGAAAATTTAACTATTCAATTTTTGGTTGAAAATGGATTTTTTTAGTTGAAAATTCGTCTTTTTTGGGCAGGGAAAATTTTTAGTTGAGAATTTTTTTAACTGAAAATTTAACTAGTCCAGTTGAAAATTTAACTATTTTGTTGAAACATCGTTTTATTTTGGTTGAAAATTAACTTTTGAACTGAAAATTTAATTTTTGGTTGAAAATTGATCTTTCTTATTTTAAAATTCGCCTTTTTTAGTAGAAAATTAATCTTCTGGGTTGAAAATTCAACTCAGTTAAAGATTCATAATTTAATTAAAAAATTAATTTTTTGATTTGAAAATTCAACTATTTTGTTGAGAATTCGTCTTATTATTGAAGAAATTTTTTGTTGTTGAAAATTCAACTATTAGTTTAAAATAGATCTCGTTGAAAAAATGTAATATTGTTACTTAAAATGTTAGGAATTTGAACCGTTTCAAAATAAATTTAATAATAGTAGCATTATGAACTTTACTTAAAATAATAAATTTCCCTCACCTGGAAAATATCTTTCATTAAAAATATTAATGTTTTAAATATGCACTAAATTTTAAGTATAAGAAGATAACATTGTTTTTATTTAATATTTTTAGTATTATTAATTTTTTCAATTTTTCATTAATTCAATTAATTATTCGATGTTGATGAGATGTTTATGAATATATTGTAATATAATTCGTCAAAAGTTTCTAAATTAAATCTAATAATTAAATCCCTAGAAACTTGTACCATCAAGAAATTACTTACCTTTTTAATAAAGTTATACTTTCACGAGTGAGAAAAACATAACTATTAATATTTAATTAATATTAATTATTAATAACGGAAAAATTAAATAACTTTATTTAATTTTTACATATGAATATTATATCCTCTATTAATATTAAATCATATATATAATAATGTTGATAATATTAATATATATAATATTAATACTAAAAAACATTATTTATAATAAACGCGTGTAATTGTTTAAATATTCCGAGTCGATTGTTTTAAAATATACGAATTAATTGATTTTATTTCAATAAAATTCAAATAAAAATACTCATTTATTTTTTACTTTTAAATAATAAATAATTTTATTAATTTTTCTATATTTGAAAGATATTACATATTTAAAAAGAGTCTGTTGCGCAAACCAATAATATGAAACAGCCAGGAGAAAGCCACTTTTGATTGGCTAAAGACTGCACGTGGGCACAACAGCAGGAATTGTGGAAATCCAAGTCGGTCTTTTCCAAAAATGTTAATTATTTCCTTAAAAAACTGGGAGATGAACAAATAAAATAATAATATTGATTTCGACAATTAATAACAACATTTTTATATACTATTTGTATCTTTGGAATCAGTTTTTATTCAGAAAATGTCACTTCTTCGAAAAACACAGGTTAGTTTCTCCAACATTTTCATAATTAAAGTCTTTTTTAAATTTAATTGTTGAGAGTATAATCAATCTTGATTAATTATCAGTATAATTTTTCATGCATTGACAGTCTTTAAAAGTTCAGGCATATATTTTAAACATTTGAAATTAGTTTTTAGGTTATGTCGAAATATTTTGTATTCGGTGTATTATGTGATTATAACTTGAAATTATTTATTATATCTATGAACTTAAGCAATTAATTTGTTAACTTTAAAAAGTAATTCCATTGAAGTAATGTTCTGAATTTATTCAGACTTTAAAAAAATATTTGTAAATGCAACAAATTTGATTTGAAAATTCAAAATCCATGTGAAACTGGTTACAAAAAAGATTGATTTTTAATTTAATATTGATTGTTTTCTTGTTTTTAGCAATGGGGTACATTTAGTCGTGTATGGCACGTTTATGATGCGAAATGGCAAGACCCATTCGAAAGCGCAAAACTTATAAAAAAATATCTTATGGGATTGTACAAACCCATATATCACCCATTGAGTGAGTAGCTTTATTATAAACAATTTTTTTTTATTCTAACCTACTGGACATTATTTTTAGTTAGTCATTGCATTAATTTATGGTCTGTTTTAATAAATTTGAAAATCTTGAAAGAAATGGTATCACTGAAAATTTAGACAAAAAAGTTTAAACTTTGTTGTCAAGTAACAAATTTTTGTCGGTCGGTTTTTGTCCAAAAAAGGTGCTTTTTCCCACTGTCAGGCAGTCCATGCTCAAGTCACAGATTCATTTGCCGCTCAAATATCTTCTTTTTCAAAGTGAATAAAACGATTATCTTACCGATTTGACGAAAATATATAAAAGAAGCCAAGTAGAAGGCATTTTGTCAATTATTTAAGAAGATATTGTAAAAATAGTGCAAAATTCAATGTTTTGTTAAAAATTAAATGAAGTCTAATATGGTAAACACGTTCAAAAGTTGGAAAAATTCGAAGACACCTCATCTTTAGGAAAAGAACAATAAAAATCAAATTAATATATATTTTAAATAAATTTGATAGAAACCTTATGATTACTTATTTCATATTGCACCGTGCAAGCCAAAATTTTCACAAAAATGGTAATAAGTTGGTGCAATTTTATAGAAATTGATCCTGAAATTGATTCCAAGAACATAAAAAATATGTAATATATTAGATTTTATTTCAATTAAAAAAAACACACATTGAAATGTGCACTACTGTTGCAATATCTTCTTAAAAAAATTAGTCAAAGTAGGCGCCGTGTGCCTAAAAAAAGGGTTTCGTAGCCTATTAAGACATTAATTAAGTCGTACAAACATCACCATCCCATACTTTCCCACCCCTACTCTTCCTACATTCACCTACTTCTTCATCTACTTCGCCCTCTCTTCACTTCCCCTACTTCCTCCCACATTTCCCTCACCTACTGTAGCCTCACTTCCCCTACTACCCTATTTCCCCTCACTTCCCTAACCTCCTCATTTCCCCTGACTCCCCCTAATTCCACTCCCCCTACTTCCCCACAACTCATTTACCCCACTTCTACTTCCCCTACCCTCATTTCCCCTCACGTACCCTACTTCCCCCCTCCCAACTTTCCCGAACCCCCTAATTTCTCCTCCCACCCCCCCCCCCCCTCATTTCCTCCCACTTACCTTCCCTCACTTCCTCTACTCCCTTCCCTGATTCCCCCTCACTTCTTCTTTCCCTTCCATCATTTCTCCTACTTCTCCCCCTCATTTCCCTCACTTATCATACTTCCCTTCCCCTCATTTTCTCTCACTTCCCCTACTTCCCCTCCCATAATTTCCCCTCAGTTCCCCTTCTTGGTAAAAAATACGACGGACTTTAAACTATTTGATTCCAAATATAAGTGTTTGGTTGATTTTGTTTCCTGATAGAGGAAGCTTTGTAATGGTAACGTTTCCAAAAAATTTTAATTCATTTAATTAGACCGTCCTCAATTTAAAAATGTCTAATACAATGTTCTAAACAATTGTCCGGATGTATGTGTGTGTGTGGATTTCACACTTTTTTGTGAACACGATACGTTGAAAACGGTTGGAGATAAATTGATGAAATTTGGAGGGCTTATTTTCACCACTAATGTCTTGAAACTGACCGAAGGGTTTCTCAAAATATTTATTGCATTTTTTTAGCACTCAATAATATTTGAAAAATCGGTTTTTTATAGTAAAACTTTTTTCATTATCATAATTCAAAGTTGTTGCAACAATATAAAAGATTCCTTGGTTCGAGACGAATCGATTGACCTATAGTATTGCTACATTTTATTAAAGAGTAAGGAAGTTTTCGTCATTTATATTATATTTAAAATCGATTTTTATGGTAAAAATGTTCTCATTCTCATAATTTAAAGTTGATGCGAGGATAGAAAAATTGTGTTGATTCAAGACGAATCGATTGACCTATAATATTGATACATTTTATTGAAGAGTAAGGAAGCTATGGTAATGCATAATATTTGAAAATAAGGTTTTTTATAGTAAAACTTTTCTCTTCAACATAATTAAAAGTTGAAGAAAGGAAAAAAATCCTTGGTTCGAGACAAATCGATTGACCTATAATATTAATACATTTTATCAAAGAGTAAGGAAGTTATGGTCATTTATATTATATTTAAAATCGATTTTTACAGTAAAAATTTTCTCATTCTCATTAATTAAAGTTGATGCGAGAATAGAAAAATTGTGTTGATTCAAGACGAATCGATTTACCTATAATATTGATACATTTTATTGAAGAGTAAGGAATCTATGGTAATGCTTAATATTTGAAAACGCGTTTTTTTATAGTAAAACTTTCTTCACTTACATAATTCAAAATTGATGCAAGAACGGAAAAGATTCCTTGGTTCGAGACGAATTGATTGACCTATGATATTAATACATTTTATCGAAGAGTAAGGAAGTTATGGTCATTTATATTATATTAAAAAAACGAGTTTTATAGTAAAAATGGTCTCATTCTCATAATTTAAAGTTGATGCGAGCATAGAAAAGTTGTGTTGATTCAAGACGAATCGATTGACCTATAATATTGATACATTTTATTAAAGAGTAAGGAAGTTATCGTCATTTATATTATATTTAAAATCCATTTTTATAGTAAAAATTTTCTCATTCTCATAATTTAAAGTTGATGTGAGAATAGAAAATATGTTTTGATTCGAGACGAATCGATTGACTTATAATATTGAAACATTTTATTGAACAGCAAGGAAGCTATGGTAATGCATACTATTTGAAAAATCGGTTTTTTATAGTAAAACTTTTTTCATTAACATAATTCAAAGTTGATACAATAATATAAAAGATTCCTTGGTTCGAGACGAATCGATTGACCTACAATATTAATACATTTGATTAAAGAGTAGGGAAGTTATGATAATTTATATATTTTTGAAATCGATTTTTATAGTAAAAATGTTCTTATTCTCATAATTTAAAGTTGATGCGAGCATAGAAAAGTTGTGTTGATTCAAGACGAATCGATTGACCTATAATATTGATACATTTTATTGAAGAGTAAGGAAGCTATGGTAATGCATAATATTTGAAAACACGGGTTTTTATAGTAAAACTTTCTTCACTTACATAATTCAAAGTTGATGCATGAATAGAAAAGACTTTTTGATCATCAATTTTCAAATAGAATAATTCTAACAATTTTTGTAAAGAAATCATAAAGCTGGGAAAGGGATAGGGTGCGACACAACTTTTCCCTTCCCTTTTCCAGCTCGAAAAATTATCATTTCGAATACAAAATTTGATTTGTCTAATTTGTCTTTGTGTTTAAAATTTGTTTGTATTATTTTGTAATTTTGTATTTTTTGTAAATTTCTATTTTTAAGTTGATCAAAATGAAAACTTTGGTTTGTCTATTGTTAAAAAAAATAACTAATGCTTCCTCTATGAGGAAGCAAATACATTTTCTAACGGGAAGCAAAGTGCTCGTAAAATGAGCACCATATAATTATAATACAAAATGGAAACACTCGAGATCGAATTCACAGCTAGTTTTTTAAATTCAACTCTTTGATTGAAAGTTAGACACAGTGACACACAGTAGTACAATGAAACTTTATAATTGAAATTCAAAACTATAGAAAATTGTACTATTTTAATTGAGAACATTAAAAATTGAATAATTTCTCATTAAGGCTTTATACTTGGCAAATTTTAAATTAATAGCGTTTGTAATTGAATTTTTTTTTTAATTTTTAGTTTTAACTTGTTCAAATTGCAAGCCTTGACATTTGGACATTTTCAAGTCAAAAACGTTAAAAATCAATTAATTTCAAATAAAGTTACAGGCTCCACACTCTTTCCAATAATCCCCTTTTTACCTCTTTTTAAAAGAATTCTTCTTTTTGGTTGAAAGTTAATTTTTTTTGGTTAAAAATTCTAGTATTTGGTTGAAAATTTTATTATTTTGCATCGAAAATTCCTCTTTCATGGTAGAAGTCAGCTTGTTTAGTTAAAAATGTATCTATTTTGATAAAAATTCGTCTTTTTTGGCTGAAAGCTCAACTCCTTGGCTGTAAATTAAACTGTTTGGTTAAAAAAAAATTTTAATTCAACTATTTGGTTAAAAATTCATCTTTCTTGATTGAAAAAGATTTACTTGTTGTTTCAGGCTGATAATAATACAACTGTCTGAAAAATATTTTTTTTTTGGCTTGAAAATTCAACTATTTTGTTGAAAATACAGCTGTTTTTGGTTGAAGTTTAATCTATTTTATTTGAAAATTCAATTATTTTGCCAAAAAGTCATCTTTACTGGTCAAAAATTCAAAATGTTTGTTGAGCATTTGTCTTTTTGGATATAAAATTCATCCTTATGGGTTGTTAAAAATTCGTCTCTTGCTTGAAAGTTCTCAAGTATTTGGTTCAAACTTATTATTTTTTTGAATACACTTTTTGATTGAAATTAGAACTAATCTTTCGGGTTTAAAACTCCACTGTTCTCTAAACAATTTGACGTTTTGACTTGAAAACTCAACTCTTTTCTTAAAACTTCGTCTTTGAGTTGAAAGTTCGTCTCTTTGATTTGCAAATTCAAGTATTTCCTTGAAAATGCAATATATTTCTACTTGAAATCTTAGGAATTTAAAGCTTTTCATATTGAATTGAATATTGTATCTATATTAATTTTATCTAAAAGAGTTTATTCTTCTTTACATATTCCCCCTTTTTTTTAACAATTTCTATTTTTGTGAATCCGTATTCAAAGTTTTAATTTTTTCAAATTGCAAGTCTTAATAGTCGGACATTTTTAAATCGAAAACGTTTAAAGTCGATTTATTTCAAATTCAATTACAGTCTTCACACTCCTTCCCCTATTCATCCATTTTCTCAGGAATTCTTTTTTCTCCTTTTATCAAGAAACTTCCCTTTTCCCCCTTTTTTCGTTTTTTTTTTTGGTTTAAATTCGAAATGAATTAATAGAACCCAAAAAGAAAATCCAACTAGTTTTGATTAAAAGTTCATTCTTTTTGGTTGAAAATTCAACTTTATAGATTCATATTCAAATTATACAGTCTCAAATTCAATGCCCTAATTCTTGAGTAATTTTAAGTTCAAAATGCTGAAAATGAATGTTCCTGAAGTTCAAAATTAATGTAAATTATAAACTTCTCTCATTTGAAAATAATGTAAGTTGACTAGTTTAACAGTTCAGAAAGAAATATAAATATTCCTAAACAAATAAAGTTATTATTTCAGTCATTCAGTGTTAATCACTATTGAATTCAGGTCTATACCTATGTCTGAAGTGCATTCTTTTCAAATATTTCAGGGTAGTTTTAAAAATTCCGAGAAATTTTTCATAGATTTCAATCATTTGAAGGTATCTTAAAGATTTTAAGGTATTTTTAAAACTTCAAAGGTATTTTCAAGAGCTTTTAATTTGAAATATTTTAGTGAATTTTAAAAGATTCCAAGGAATTTTTTATTAATTTCATTAATTTGAGGTATTTCAAAGCGATTGAAATATGTTAGGATGAAGAATGTTCTAGAAATTCGGAAGGTATGGAACGATTTTACAGGATCTATAAGCTTTTAAGATATTTTAAAAGATTTCACAGGATTTTATAAAATTTTAGATAATTTCAATGACTTTAAGGGATTTTAAAGCTCTCAATGTATTTTAATACATTTTCCAGGATTTCAGAAAATATCATCGTAGAATTTCACGGGATTTTATAATATTTTAGTAGATTTTAAAGAATTTATTCATGAGAAGTGAGGTATTTTGTAGGGTTTGAAAGATTTAAAGAGATTTGAAATTATTTTTTAGAATTCACCCTGCATTCTTATTAATTTATCCTGAATTCTATTAAATTTCTTGGAATTCTTTTGAATTTTTCAATTCACTTGAATTCTTCTAAATTTACTTAATTCTATTTAATTCCATATAATTTTTTTTTTAACTTTTGAAATTTTTTATTTAATTGATCTTGAGGATCAATTGATAAAATTATCAAAGGATTTAAAATATTTTAGGGTATTTTAAAAGATTCCCAAGCATTTTCAAGAGATTTAAACAATTTCAAGGGATTTACAAGGTTTTTAATTATTTTGAGGGATTTAAACAAATTTGATTGCGGTTTTAAAGAGTTTCCTAGAATTTCGGAAGATATGGAGGGATTTTATAGGACCTATAAGGTTTTAAGATATTTTAAAAGATTCTAAGGAGTTTTATAAGATTTCCTAAGGATTTCAAGGATTTTAAAAGCTCCCAAGGTAGTTTAATAAATTTTTCAGGCATTCTGGAAATATCATCAAATTTAATAGAACTTTATAGGATATTAGAATATTTTAATGAATTTCAAAGAATTTATTCACAAGAAGTGGCCAACGGCCATACCACGCTGAAAACCCCAGTTCTCGTCAGATCACTGAAGTTAAGCAGCGTTGGACGCGGTTAGTACTTGGAAGGGTGACCATTCAAGAATACTGACATGAGTGCTGTTGGCACATCGTGGGTGTGGTGAGCCCACACTTGTAGTTATTTATAACTACAAGAAAAACCTAGAAACACTACCCGAATCGGGTAGTGTCACGCCTACCCTGAAAGGGAAATGGTTTAATGGTATATATAAGTGAGGGATTTCGTAGGATTTCAAAGATTGCAACAGGTTTTCAAATATTTTTTGCAATTCATTTGGAATTCGCCCTGAATTCGTATTGCTTTATCCCAAATTCTTTTAAATTCTTTTGAATTCTTCTAAATTGTACTCAATTCAATGGATTCTTAAAACGTTTTTGTTTAATTCATCTTGAAGTATTTCATCAAATTCTTTTGAATTCTCATACTTTCTAATTTTTTTAAATTCACTTGATCGTTTTTTAAATTCTGTTTAATTTTTTATGAATTTTATCGAATTCTTCTCATTTCCTTTAAATTCATCTGAATTTACTAAAATTTTATTGTAATCCATGGAATTTTTTCGATAAAATTTGTTTTTTCCAATTCATTTGAATTCTTTTGAATTTAACTTGAATTTTTTTGAAGTGTTATGAATTTATCCTGAATTTGTTACCCTTTGAGCGGAAAAATGGCCTGTATTATCAGAAAACCCTGCCCCATTTAGGGTCAATTTTGAACTTTTTTTAAATTCGCGTTTTCAATTTTTGAATTTGGGTAGCAAATGATTCTGTGACTTGAGCATAGACTGCCTGTCCGATTTGAAATGAGTTCGGTAAAAAAGACAAATTTATTTTTTAATACAGATGATTGTGGTGACAACGTGGTAGTAATAAACAGTAAACTTATTGCCTTGAAAGGAGACGAATGGAGAAAACGTGTATATTTCCACCATACTGGATATCATCGTGGCGATTCTTACACACTCGCTTGGGAATTGCACAGCAAAGATCCTACCCTGGTAATGTTTTCTGCCCAATAAATGGTGGCCGCTGGACCGGGAATTTTATGAGACCGGGAAAAACCGGGAAATGACAGTGAATTTATTTTTTGACCGGGAATTTTACAAATTTTTAGAAAAAAAATCTATGCAACATTGATTTCAACCATTTTTTAAATAATTAGTTAAATTATCTTTTCCAAGTATGATATCATTCAGTTTAGAATGCGTAATTCGAAAATCTTTCACTTAAAAAATTTTCCATTTTAGATTTTAATTTTTAAGCGTACTTTTTAATTAAAAGAATTTTAAAATGTAGTTTTAAAGACTTGAAAAATTAAAAATTAGAAGCGTTTCAATCGAAGATTTTGGATAAAAAATATTTTTAGTTGATCAACTGTGAATATAAATTAATTAATGATTTTTTAAATTGAACTGTACTTTCAGGATTAAAAAGTTAATAATAATTGATTTTACAAGACGATCGGAAGCAGTTCACAATTTTAGAATTTTCAGATTTTAACGTTAAAAATTAAACTGTTTCAATTGGTAAGTCTTATTTGTTAAACAAATGTAAACGCCCGATTGAAACTTTATAAACTATTTTCAATTTTAAAATAACTTCAAAATAATATATTCGTAATTAAAGGATTTTATTAAATTTCAAATATTGTTTCAGTCTAAAATATTCCATTTTTAAACCATTCAATTTGAATTTTTTTGATTAAGAAAAAGAACAATTACTTAATATTGAGAAATATCTGACTGTTCATTTAAAATCAGTAATTAGAAATGAAATATTCAAAAAAAAAAGAAAACTTTTATCGTTACATTTTTAATTGTTCTATTTAAAGAAAACTTGATTTGTAAGTCTAATTGTTGAATTTTGATGTATAAATAACAATTGAACACATATTATTCTTAGAAAAAGTTCGAGTAGGTTGAAGAGATTTTTAGAAGTTTTAAAAAAATTCAAAATTATTTAAAAATTTGAAATTATTTCAAATAATTTAGACGAAGTGTACCAAAAAAGCCGGCTATTCGTACTAATATTTCTGTGCAAATAGCCCGCTTTAAAAGAATAAAAAACATTTCCTTAAGATTCCTAGGCAAATTGAAAATAATTTCTTATTTTGAAAAATTAATTACAAGAGAATATTTAAAAACATTTGGAAAGATTTACAAAATTGTCAAAAATGAATTTGGAAGATTTTAAGGAAATTTTTTTTATTTGGCAGGATTTTAAAAAAATTGCAGGAAAAATTCGAATCATTTTAAAAGATGTTTAGAAGTTCTGAAAATATTTCAAAAATAATTTAAAATGTGAAAAAAAAAGGAAAACAAGATGTAGATTGTTCAAAAATTTGAAATAAAATTTTGAAGAACTTTTAAGATTTTTAAACTATTTAAAATAAAAATAATTTAACTTTTAATTTAAGAAGTGTTCAGCTTATAAAAAAATGTAACTGTTCAATTTTTAATATTTCTAGCTTATAATTGCTTAAAATGATATGATTTTTAAATTTTTGAAATTCAATGATTGATTCTTTAATTTAGAGCATTGAAAATGATAACGTGATTTTATTTGAAAGTCTTATCAGTTAAACAAATGTAAACGCCCAATTGAACATTTATAAACTATTTTCAATTTTAAAATAACTTCAAAGTAATATATTCATAATTAAAGGGTTTTATTAAATTTCAAATATTGTTTCAGTTAAAAATTGGAAAATAAAAAAAATTTTAATTAAGAAAAAGAACAATTGCCTAATATTTATAAATATTTGATTGTTCATTTAAAATCAGTAATTATAAATCAAATATTCAAAAAAAGCAAACTTTGAACGGTACTATTTCAATTGTTCTATTTAAAGAATTTTAATTTTTAAGTCAAATTGTTGAATTTTGATGTATAAATAAATATTGAACACCTATTATTCTTAGAAAAAATTCGAGTAAGTTGAAGAGATATTTATAAATGATTGAAAGATTAAAAATTAATTAAAAATTTTAAATGATTTCAAATAATTTAAACGAAGTGTCTACGTATACCAAAAAATCCAGCTATTCGTACCGAAATTTCGGTGCAAATAGCCCACGGCCTAATTAAAAACAAAATATAGATTTTTGCAGGTTTCGAACAAGAAATTTATAAGTTTTTTAAGAATTGAAAAGGCTTTAAAAGGATAAAAAAACATTTCCGTAGGATTCCTAGGCAAATTGAAAATTATTTTTTATTTTTTAAAATTAATTTCAAGAGAATATTTAAAAACATTTAGAAAGATTTACAAAATTGTCAAGACTGAATGTCAGGATTTAAAAAAAAATTCGAATCATTTTGAAAGATGTTTAGAAGTTCTGAAAAAATTTCAAAAATAATTTAAAATGTGAAAAAAAGGAAAACAAGATGTAGATTTTTCAAAATCTTGAAGCATTAAAACATTTTTTAAACTATTTAAAATAAACAAAAATTAACTTTTAATTTAAGAAGTGTTCAGCTTATAAAAAAATGTAACTGTTCAATTTTTAATATTTCTAGCTGAGAATTGCTTAAAATGATATAATTTTAAAAATTGTCTAATTCAATTACTGATTCTTTAATTTAGAGCATTGAAAATGATAACGTGGATTTATATTTTTTGAACTGAATCTGCATCTTTGAACTCTACAATTGCTAAAAGTTAAAATTTTAATTTTGCAGTTTAACTGCATTTAATTTAAAATTGTTCAGTCAAAAAGTGTTAGTAGCTTCCATTGTATACGTGTAAATTATTGAGCATTTGAATAGAAAATATTTGAATTAAAAAATTTTTAAACTTCAATTTTAAAAGTTTAAAATTCAAGAGTTTCACTTTGGGTGCTTTAATTTGCAGCTCAGTTTTTATTACTTCAAATGGAAAAATTTCTAGCTTTAGAGTTTGAATTTTGTAATTTCATTGACCGTGAAAAATGTTTGCGAACGAGGTAAAACGGCCACCCTGCAATAGCAATTTCTCAAGATTCACGCTCTTTAGAAATCGCGCTTGCGATTTGAGATTTTTAAATCGTTCAAGTTATGTTCCAAATTTGAAATCTAATCTATCTCAATTCTTTTCTCCTTCACAGATTGTGAAAAAAGCAGTCTACAGCTCTATGTCGGGAAATTTGCAACGTCGATACACAATGCAACGCCTGCACATTTACCCAGACGATAAAATTCCACAAAATATTTTGGAAAACGTGAGCAACCAAATTAAGCAACTCAGGCCGGTGCCAGTTAGGCTTGATCACATACCGAAGGAAGAAGTTGAGCAGTTCCCAAAACTCGTCAAGTTGCCTGAGAATTACGTTGTTCGATAAAAAAAAAATCTGCTTGATTGGAATTAAATTGTAAGTGTAGATCGAGAATATAGAGTAATTTGTAAATATTTCACAGTTCGAGACTTTATTCGACTCTTGAATTCTTTCTTCCTGGAAACGATAAAGATTTTTTATCGACAAAGGTTTTTTTTTACAGTAGATTATAATTCTCCTACATTACTGACTTCAAGCTCTTTACCTTATTCTCTTCCTTTCCTCTTTTTTTAAAGAATTCTTCCTTTTCCCCCTGTTTTCAAAAAGGCTGCCCTTTTTCACATTTTCAGCCTAAATGCTAATTGAATTAATAGAACCCAATGTGGTTGAAAATTCTACTATTCGGTGGAAAAATTAATTATTTTGTTAAAAATTCAACTGTTTTGTTAAAAATTTATCTTTTTTTGTCGAAAATTCAATTTTTTTTTGGTAAAACTTCACTCTTTTGGACTGGAGATTCATCTTTTATGGTAGAAAACTTATCTTTTTTGGCTGAAAATGAATCTTTCTTGATAGAAAATGAACTTTTTTGTTGAAAATTCGACTGCCTTTTTGACTTGAAAATTCAAGTATTTGGTAGAAAATGCAAGTGTTTTTGGTTGAAGTCATCTTTTTTTACATTCTCATCTAGAGAAGGTATTAGATTTGTGTAAAATTTG
>CAKNYM010051681.1:427118-456467 GCA_932195095.1 Andricus curvator
ATTTTTTTAATTATTTAAAATCATTAGACTCCTTGGAAATACCTTCAATTTTTTAAATCACTTGAAAATTTCTTGGAATTCTTGGAAATACCCTAAAATGTTTCAAATCCTTTGAAATCTTTTAGAATATCTTGAAATTTTTTAGGCTTTTTTTTATTATTTAAAATCATTGGACTCCTTGGAAATACCTTCACATTTTTTAAGTCACTTGGAAATTCCTTGGAATTCTTGGAAATACCCTAAAATGTTTCAAATCCTTTGAAATCTTTTAGAATATCTTGAAATTTTGTATGCACTTGGAAATTCTTGGGAATCTTTCGAAATCTATAAAAACCTATTCGAATCCTATAAAAAACCTTTAAACTTCTTGAAATCTGTTTAAAATGTTTGAAAATCTTTCCAAATTTTTGAAATCCTTTGAAAACCCTCATTTTTTGTGAATAAATTGCCTGAAATCCATTCAAATATCAAATCCGTTGAAATCCCGGGAAATTACATGAAATCTGATGGTATTCTTTAAATATCTTGAAATATTTGAAGCCCTATGAAATCCTTTGAGATCCAGGAAAATTTATTAAAATACCTTATTAAAATCGTCGGAAATCTTAGAAAATCTTTTAAAAGTCCTTTGAAATATTTGTAAATCTTGAAAATTTTCCGAAATCCCTTGGAGTCTTTTTCAGTATTCTAAAATCTTATGAATTCTATGAAATCCTTTCAAATCTTTCGAAATTTAAGGAAATTCTTTAAAAAGGCAGTTTAACCGAAATATTTGAAATTATCTTTAAATCTTTGAAATCCTTTCCTTTTTTGTGAAATTCTGTGCAGTTTTTATATTATAAAATGTTTAGAATTTTTATATATTTATTGAATTCAGTCGAAAATCACTTAAAATCTTCGAAATAATATTCTCTTAATTAACTCTTGTGCAATCCTGTGGACTGTCGTAAAATCTTTTAAATTTCTTTAAAATGTTTAAGGTAAACGTCCCAGTAATCGTGATCATAAGAGATTTCATTGACTTCAAATATTTAGAAAATTGTTTTGGAAGGATTATTTAAAACATGATTGATACTGATTGAAGCATTAAACATCCTAGAATATTATAAAAATTGTTTTTACATTCTATTTAATATTACTTTTTATTTATAAACAATTAAAAGTCAAAAAGCACCGATGTCCCAGTCTTCGTGAAAAAGGTTAAGTTTTCTTGAAATCAGTTTTTAGCGATTTGGAGGTGTATTTTTGTATTTTAACTATACTTTAATTGACATTATACTAATTAATGATAATAAAAATGAATTTTCTTTTAAAATGTTTAGTTTTTATTTCAGTTAAAAATATTGTCCACTAAAATTAATATTTTATTCATAAGAAACTTCTACTTTGATCGTAGAAATGAAATCCTCTGCAGCTTGAACTTCACCATGACTTTCTATTATCTCTTCGCCTACTTTTTGCTTTTTAGATACCCAGAAATAAAAAAGAGATTCATCTTGAACATCTCCAGTCCAGATTCTTCCAACTTTTTCAAAGAGATTCAGTTTTTCTTCTCCTAATTCATATTCAAATTGCCTCAAGAAGTTTCGCGAGATTTCTAACCCCGAATCTTCGTTCGAAGAAGACTTTTTCAGGAGAAATTGTGTGTAATCTAGTGCGTCAGGGTTAAAAGGACATAATCCACAAGCACGGAATCCATTTGCAAGAATCTTTTGAGCGTTCATGTTTTCAAGCACTGGTTGTAAAACTGGTGCAAACATTTCTTTCGGTAGCCTTTCGCCATTGTTGCTCATCCTCCAGCTTCGAACAGCAATTCTCCACTCACGTTTTAATGTGCGAAATATGGAAACGTCCATCGGCTGAAGTATGTGAGTTGAATTGGGGTATAAAGCCACTAGAATTATACCGTTCTTCGCACAGAACTCGCTAAGATTCTTGGTCAAGTGTGATGAATGTCCATCGGCGAAAAGAATGACAGGCATTTTTATTTCTTTCTTTAAAAGCCATGGATGAAAGATATTCACAATGTACTCGTAAAAACTCATACCAGTCATCCAGCCATTTTCACTTTTACCAATACCCCAGTGTTCAGGAACAGATGCTACTATATTTTTTGGCAATCTCTCGTATTTGAACATAATCATTGGAGGCGCCAGTTCTCCAGCTGCATTTCCTGTAATTGTAAAATGACTTATTGTTAATAATTATTGCAGCATTAATAATGAGATTATGACAGGCCTCACAGACCGGTCCCTATATCCCCTATTGTACCCTATATTATTATTATTATTTTATTATTATATATATTATTATTATATATTAAGCAAAGGGTGGGTCGAAAATGAATACTTTTGGAATTCGAAATCACTGCAGCACGGAAAAGTAGCGTATTGGGGTCCTAAAAAAGGTTAATTAATTTGGAATCGATCGACACGCAGTTTGGTTACTCGCGCTCGAAAAAAAGGTTTCAAAAATTTCTTGTTTTGCAGAGTTTTTAAATTTTATTAAGTTTCCATTTTTTTACATACCTGGAGATCCAAAAAGTCTTCTCAATTTTTTTCGGATTTTAATCCATAATTTTCTGAGAGATAATTCCTATTTAATTTACCATTGTTTTCGGAATTTTTTTTAACACGTTTGCAAATATGTGGAGAATTATTTTAGCTATATGAAAACTTTTTAGTGACAAAAATGCATTAGAAAAAAAAATCCCCAAGACCCAGGAATTGGAATTGGCAATACAGCGAATTTTTTAAATTTTGATTTTGGTATTTTGTGAAGTTATCTTCATAATATGTAGTTGAAACATTTTTGTGATAATGTGTGGGTTTTTTAAACATAGAAATACAATAGAAAAAAAATCCACAAGACCCAGGAATCGAAATTGGCAATACAGCGAATTAAAAATTTGTTGATTTTGGTATTTTATGAACTTATCCTTATAACTTGTACTTTATACATTTTGCTGAGCATGTGTGGGTTTTTTAAATATAGAAATACACTAGAAAAAATCCACAAGATCTAGGAATCGAAATTGACAATAGGGCGAATTAAAAAAATTTTTGATTTTGGTATTTTATGAACTTATCTTTATAACTTGTAGTTTAAACATTTTTCTGAGCAGTGTGGGTTTTTTAAACTTAGAAATACACTAGAAAAAAATCTACAAGACCCATGAATCGAAATTGGAATGACAGCAAATTTTCTTATTTCGGAATTTTGTATCTAACAGAATTAATTTTTTTTATTTATAAGTTTAACATTTTTAAGTCTAGAAATACACCAGAAAAAAAGTCGACAAGATGCAGGAATCTTAATTGAAAACATCAACTTTTAAAAATGCTGAATAGGTGTTCATTGAATTTAAAAAGTCACCTGTGAACCTGATTTCCTTAGATGCAATTCTTTTTTGAACTGAAAGAAGGCATCGTTATTTGTGCATGCAATTTCACCCAATTTTTCCTTTTTTCATGCAATTTCGAAAAATGTTAAACTTATAAATAAAAAAAAATTAATTCCGAAATAAGCAAATTTGCTGTCATTCCAATTTCGATTCCTGGGTCTTGTTGATTTTTTTTTCTAGTGTATTTCTATGTTTAAAAAACCCATACATGCTCAGAAAAATGTTTAAACTACATGTTATAAAGATAAGTTCATAAAATACCAAAATCAAAAATTTTTTAATTCGCTGTATTGCCAATTTCGATTCCTGGTCCTTTGGATTTCTTTTCTAGTGTATTTCTATGCTTAAAAACCCACATATGTTCACAAAAATGTTTAAACTACATGTCATAAAGATAAGTTCATAAAACACCAAAATCAAAAGATTACAAATTCGCTCTATTGCCAATTTCGATTCCTGGTTCTTGTGGATTTTTTAAAAGTGTATTTCTATGCTTGAAAAACCGCACACATGCTCACAAAAATGTTTAAACTACAAGTTATGAAGATAAGTTCACAAAATACCAAAATCAAAATTTTAAAAATTCGCTGCATTGCCAATTTCAATTCCTGGGGCTTGGGAATTTTTTTTCTAATGCATTTTTGTCACTAAAAAGTTTTCATATAACTCAAATAATTCTTCTCCTATTTGCAAACGTGTTAAACAAAATTTCCGAAAACAATGGTAAATTAAATAGGAATTATCTCTCAGAAAATGATAGATTAAAATCCCGAAAGAAATTGAGAAGACTTTTTTGACCTCCAGGTATGTAAAAAAAATTGAAACTCAATCAAATTTAAAAACTCTGCAAACAAGAAATTTTTTAAACCTTTTTTTCGAGCGCGGGTAACTAAGCTGCATGTCGATCGATTCCAAATTAATTATACTTTTTTAGGACCCCAATACGCTACTTTTCCGCGTTGTAGCGATTTCGAATTCCAAAAGTATTTATTTTCGACCCACCCTAGTGTCTAGCGTTTCTTCAAACAAAAATTCCAGGACTTTTCCAGGTTTTCCAGGACAAAAAAATACATTTTTCCAGGTTTTTTTTACAGTAAAAAAATACTTTCCACGAAACATAGTAGAAATTGTAGGTCTAGTGGAACTGAAAAAGTGCCATATGTGAAATTTCTCATACGCCCCTAAAATCTGATTTTATAGAAGAAAAAACGTTTTTTTGGGGGCATTGTTCATTTTATCAAGGTGAAATATCACGACGCTACGATAGAAAATATTCAAAGTTTCTCTTTTCTTCAGCTTTTAAAACAATTTAATGAAACTTTCAAAATTCAATATTTTTTTGCTGTTTATAATATCAAAGCGAGTTCAGCACCGTGTGTAATGAGATTTTTTTTCTAGAATTGGTTGAAATTTGACTGAGTTATCGAATTTTAAGCTAATTTAGGTTTATTTTTAATAAAATAATAAAATTTTCAACAAATAAGATGATTTTTTAACCAAATTGTTGAGTTTTCTACCTACAAAGATGAATTTTCAACTAAATAATCGAATTTTAAACAGAAAATATTAAACATCAACTAAAAACAGTTGCATTTCCAACGAAATAATTGAATTTTTTAGAAGACAGTTCAATTCTTAATAAAAGAGGTGAATTTTAAATCCAAAAGGACGAATTTTCTGTCCAAATAGACGAATGTTCAACAAAACAGTTGAATTTCCAACCAAAGAGTTGAATTAAAAAAAAAAATCAACAAAATAGTTAAATTTGTAACCAAATAGTTCAACTTTTAACCTACAAGAATGAATTCTTAACCAAAACGACGAATTTTCAACAAAGAGAATTAATTTTCTACCAAAAAAGACAAATTTTCAACAAAATCAACCAATTTGCAAACAAATAATTTAATTTTCGACTAAAAATGATTAATTTTCAGTAAAAAAATGTCAACTAAATAGCTGAAGTTTGAACCAGAGATGAATTTTCAACTAAAATAATGAATCTGCAATTCTGCAACCAAAGAATGAATGTTTAATAAAGTAGGTCAACTTTTAACAAACAAAAAAAACAACAAATTTTCAACAAAATTGTTGAATTTCCAACCCGAAATTATTAGTTTTCTATCAAAGAGACGAATTTTTTAATCAAAAAGACGAATTTTCAACAAATAAAGATTTTTTAGCCAGCACAGGAAAAAATGTCAATGAAATTGTTGAACATTCAAGCCAAAAGACAGCATTTTCAACCCGAAAATACAAATTTTCAACAAAAAAGTTCATTTTTAACCAACAAATTGCAGTTTTAATCAAAGGAGAGAAAATTTTCACCAACAGGATTAGTTTCCTATCAATAGAAGACCAATTTTTGACTTAAAAAGATTAAATTTCAGCAAAAAAAGGGAAAGTTATATTTGTAGGTTAAAAAATAAATTTTAAATGAAAAGAAGAATTTTCAGCAAAATATTTAAATTTTCAATTAAAGAGATAAACCCTCAAACAAACAAATTTTTAACAAAGTGGTTCAAGTTTTACCCAAGTAATTGAATTTTCAATTTTAAAAATATCAGTTTTCAACCAAAAAAGGCATTTTTAACCAAAAAGATGAATTTTCTACCAAAAAATATGAATCCTCAATAAATAATGTAATAGTAGATATTTCAAATAAAAAGTATGACTTTTTAATAAAATTTGTTGAATTTGCAACCAAATAATAAAATTCTTCACTGAAATTAATTGTCAGGATGAAACAACTGTAAGAAAAGAAATACAAATACAAGGCAAATAAATTACTAACTAAAATAATTACTAGTCCCAAACTTCATTTTCAAAATTCTCTAACTTTAGCCCGACCAATTTTTTATTTGCTCTAACCATTAATATTCAAATATCATTTCGGTTGTAGCTTTGTGATTTTCACCGTGATAAAATAAACAGTCTCTTGTTAAAAAGGTAATATTTTTACGTTCAGCAGAGAAAAAGTTTAAAAAACTATTTTTTCTTTAAAAGAACAAAAATTCCAGAACCATGAGCAAAATTCAAGGACTTTTCCAGGTTTTCAAGGATTTCCAGGACACTACACACCCTGATTTAAGATCCCTAAAGTACCCTATTTTCAAGATTTGGTCCCTATAGTACCCTATTTGCAGACCATAATGGACTTTTTGTAGAACTTTTCTAACTGTGCCAATTATTTTCTTCACATTTTTTCGTATCTGCTATTGTTTGCAAGAAAAATGCGAAAATTCGAATTCATGAAAAAAATTCTCCTGGCCACAAAAGTTATTTAGCCCGCATTAAACTCACAAGGTATTTTCCTTATGATAGTACAAATTAAAAAAAAAAAAAATTGGCAAAAAATATAAGTGTGGTTTTTTTTTTAAACCGACTTTTAATATTTTCAGAAAAACCGCCGCCATTTTGTCCATTTTTAACGTTTTTTTTAATTTTCTCATGGATTTTGAAAGAAAGCGATAAACTCTACCAGTATGTGAAAAGAAATCTTAAATATCTCAATTAGGTCAAAAGTTAAATTAATTTTAAAAAAGTTTGGATTTTTTTTGAAAAACAAAGCAAAAAATTCAAATAAGCATAACTTTGTAAAAAAAAAATTTTTTCACAAATCGCAAAAATACGTATTGCCTAATTTCCCTTAAAAAACAACATATTTTGTCCCCAAAAGATTCTGCGACTTCAAGTGTAGAACCTGTCTGATTTGAAATTGATTCGGTCCAGGGAATTTCTGTAAGAAGTAACTAAAAAATAATCAGGGCTGCTACACAGTCACTATCAGTCACTTTTTTTCTGAAATCATATTTTAGTCACTTTCAGGGTGTCTACTCTACACGGAAAACCTAGAATTATGAGGGAATCTTTATATACCTGGAAAAACCTAGAAATCACAGGCAATTTTTTTTCAAATCAGAATGTTTTCGAGAGTGTGCATATTTTTCTTTTAAATTGCAATATAAAATTGAATGACAATGATTTTTCATATGCAAACGTAGCTTTATATTACTGTATTTAACTATTTTGTTGCAAATTCCTTTTTTTTTTTTGGTTCGAAATTAGTATTTTTATCTGAAAATTTACCTATATTTTTGGTTGAAAATTCAAATATCTGTTTGAAAGTTCATGTATTTTGTTAAAAATTAGTTTTTTTATTGAATTTAACTGTTTTTGATTAAAAATTAAAATATTTTTTGGTTGAAATATCAATTACTACATTTTTCGTTCAGAATTCATATTTTTTGTTAAAAATTAATTTTGTTTGTTTGAAGACTCATAATTTTAATTGAAAATTCATCTCTTTGGTTGAAAAATGAGCTATTTTGTTGAGAATTTGCTTCTTTTTTGGTTGAAAATTAATTATTCCACCATTTTAGGTGAAAATTCATCTCTTTGGTTGAACATTAAATTTTGTAACTGAAAATTTAACTATAAATTTTTTGATTCACAATTTATCTTTTTTAGTTGAATAATTCATCAGTTTGTTTTAAAATTAATTTTTTAACTGAAAAGTTAACTATTCCATTTTTGCTTGAAATTTGATCTTTTGTGGATGAAAATTCAACGATTTGTTTGAAAATTTGTCTTTTTAGTTGAATATTCAACTATTCTGTTGAAAATACATGTATTTTGTTGAAAAATCGTCTTTTTGATAGAAAATTAATCTTCTTCTTTAAAAATTTATCTTTTTTGTTGAAAATAAAACTACTTGGTTCAAAGTTAAACTCTTTAATTAAAAATTCATATTTTTGCTTTCAAATTTATCTAATCCAGAAAATTAGTTTTTTTTTGTGCAAGGAAAATTAATATTTTTAAATGAAAATTAAACTATTCCATTTTTTGTTGATAACTGATCTCTTTTGGTTAAAAATTCCACTTTTTTTCTTGAAAAATGATCTTCTTTAGTAAAAAATTCAACTCTGGTTTGGAATTTATGTATTTTCTTTTGATGGTTTGGAATTTATGTATTTTCTTTTGATAATCGTCTTTTTTGGTAGAAACTTAATCTTCTTGTTTGAAATTTCATATTTATGGTTTAAAATTCATCTATTCCAGTTGAAGATTCAGAATTTTAGTTGAAAATTCATCACTTTGCATACATTTGTGTGTGTGTGTAAAATTAGTTTCTTTTTAAAGGGAATTAAATTAGTTATTCCATTTTTTGTTGAAAACTGATCTGTTTTAGTTCAAAATTCAACCTATTGGTTTAAAATTCATGTATTTTGTTGAGAATTCGTCTTTTTTGGTATTATAAATTTTAATATTTTATTATTTATATCATTAACAATTATTATTATTTTATTAGGATTAAATGCGAATTCTTTAATATTTGTTTGAATAATAATTCAAATTAATATAATATTTTTTATTTTTTAATAAAAATTTTAATGATTCTTCAATAAAATATTTTTAAATTCCAGGTTAAAATAAAGATTTTTGGTTGAAAATTCTACTATTCCAGTAAAAGATTCATCATTGTAGTTGAAAATTCACGTTTTTGGTTTAAAATTCCACTATTCCAGTTGAAGATTCAGCATTTTAGGATATAGAATTTTCTAGAATTGTGGAAGCTATGAAACGATTTTACAGAACAAATCCTGAGAATCAATTGATAAAATAATTTGCAATATTTTAGACTATTCTAAAAGATTTAGAAAGGAATTTTTAATTGATTTCAGTAATTTAATGGAATTTGAAATATTTTAGGAAATTTTAAACGATTCCCATAAATTTTTTATTCATTTCCATAGTTTGAAGGGATTTCAAAAATTTTGAAATATTTTAGGGTATTTTAAAAGATTTTCAAGAGATTTAAAGAGATTTAAAAATTGTAAGGGATTTTAATATTTTAATGTATTTCAAAGAATTTATTCACAAGAAGTGAGGGATTTTGTAGGGTTTCAAAGATTTGCAGAGATTTTCAAATATTTTTTGCAATTCATTTGGAATTCTCCCTGAATTCGTTTTAATTATTTTGAATTCTTCTAAATTCACTCGATTCTACTCAATTCAAAGAGTTTTTTCATATTTTTGAATTCTTTTTAATTCACTTGATTGCTTTTTTAATTCAGCTTGAATTTTTTTATGAATTTCATCTAATTGTACTCATGTCCCTTAAATTTATCTGAATTCACTCAAATTTTATTGTAATCAATGGAATTTTTTTTGACTTTTACAATTTCTTTCAATTTATTTGCATTTTTTTAATTCAACTTGAATTGTTTTGTAGTCATTAGTCACTTCTTTGGTTAAAAACTGGTAGGGATTCAAAGATTTGAAGAGACTAACATTTTTTTTTGAATTCTTTTAAATTCTTTGGAATTCTCTTCAGTTTTTTAATTTACTTGAATTCTTCTGAATTAACTTAATTCTTTTTAATTCAGTGGATTTTTAAAAATCTTTTTAAAGTTTTTATTTAATTTACAGAGCTCGGAACGGGTTACTTTTTAGTAACTTAGTTACTTTTTAGATCCGCGGTTACTAAAAAGTTACTTATTTTATGAAAAAGTTACTTTTGGTAACATTTTTTGCCCGAAATAACGAAACGAATTAATTAATTAATCGTATTATTTAAAAACATGTGAAGAATGTAAAAATTCAAATTTTTTCAGTAAATTTGGCACTTTAGAGCCGAGGAAATTAGGGAATAACAATAAAATGATAAATAGTTCCTATGTAAAATGTATAAAAAGGGCTATCAATTGAATTATTATGAATCTTCATAAAAATTGCAATTTATGTCAAATTGCTAGTTTTTAATTTAAAGTTTAAATATTTTTTGTTGAAATATCGAACTATGTATTATATTTTTCGATGAGAATTTATCTTCTTTGGTTGAAATTCGGTTAAAAGTTGAACAATTTTTGTTAAAACTTTATTTTTTTGTTGAAAATTCGTCTTTTTTGGCAGAAAATTATGTAAGTTTCTTGATTGAAAATCACTCTTTTGTTTAGAAATACATAATTTTATTTGCAAATTCATCTTTTTGGTTCGAAATTTTCTTATTTTAAGTATAATTCGCCTTTTTCGGTTGAAGATTCCCCTGTTTTTATAGAAAATTCAACTATTTGGTTGACAGATAACTTTTTTGTTGAAAATCCATATTTAATGGTTAAAAATTCAACGGTTTTGTAAAAATTGGTCTTTTTGGCTTAAAAGCTCAACAATTTGATTAAAAAATAACCTATTTTGTTGAAAAATCGTATTTTTTTGAATGAATTCTACTGTTTTTTATATTAAATTAAAATCTTTTTCGGTTATCATATCCATATTAAATTTTTCGTTAACAATTCATCTCTTTTAGACAGAAAAATTCAACCATTTTGTTAAAAGTTGAACTACTTTCTTAAATATACATTTTTATGTTGAAGGTTCATAATTTTGGTGGATACTTCGTCTTTTTCGGTAAAAAATCTTTCTTTTTGGTTACTTTTTTGCCACATTATTCTTACTTTTCTGTTACTTTTTTGAGAGTAGTATGGTTACTATTTTACTATTTTTTGAAGCTTGAGCAGTTCCGAGCCCTGATAATTGATCCTAAATTCTTTTAACCTCGCCTTGAATTCTTAGGCATTTCATCAAATTCTTTTGAATTCCCTTGAATTTTTCTAAGCTCTTTTCAAATTTACTGAATTTAATTAAGTTTATTCATATATTTAAATTGTTCTCAATTAATTTGAATTTGTTTAATTCACCTTGAATTTTTATGAATTTTATCGAACTCTTCTCGTTTACCTTAAATTCCTCTAAATTCATTCCAATTTTACGGAAGTCAACGGACTTTTTTTAAATTTTTCCAATTCATTTGAATTTAACTTAAATTGTTCTGAAATGTTATGAATTTATCTTGAATTTGTTTCCCTTAGAGTGTGAAAAAAGTACCCTATGAGCGTCACAAAAGTACCCTTTGGTCCCTATATATTTTATCCCATAGGGACTGTGCGGCCTGATAATAAAATAACTATACCAGTAATTAAAGTAGCGAGACACTCTTTTTCATCAGAATTCACATTGCTATAAACACTTTTTTGACCTTTTCGTAATAAAACCTGATCTCCCTTCGGACAGAGGAAAAAAGCCATTTCATGACAGTTAAAAACTCTTGTCGTATCATTCAACATATGCAGTAAATTATTTTCGGCAAGATATGACCTAACTTCAATAAACCATCCTCGAAGATCAGCCTCTGTCACAGAAGCTCGACTTTTTGTCAAATTTTGAGAGATTCTCACAGCAATTTCAGGGTGCCTTTTCAAAAACCCTTCGTACCAATGTCTGCCTGGTCTGTCATTTGTGAAATTATGCTCCCTTTTAGTATCAGAAAATTTTATCAACAATTTGACACTGTCTAAAAGTTGCTCCTTTGTCACAGGAAACCCAGTTTTCGATAATCTGAACATCCATTCAACGAGATCAGATTCCTCTTGTTCCGTAAGAATTGTGCCAGGACCCATTTTTCGTTTTTGAGGGGTTTTTCCAGATATTTTATCTTCCAGGGTACTACGAGGCACGTCATATTTTTTACTTGCAGCAGCAATATTTAGCGATCCATTTTTAACTGCCTCTATAGCTTCTTCCATTTGTTCTGGCTTATATTTGAATCTTGGAGCCATTGCTAAAATACAAATTCCAATAAAATTATGATAGGTAAAATGTACAGTAGACTTGAATTGCCTTCCTTTTTAAATTAAAGTTTGAAAAATAATATTAAGTTTTATAAAGTCATATAAGCTAACTTCGTTCTATAAAATGACTAAGTACAACATAATTACACGGGATACAAAAATTTACACACTGGTAATATCAGAGTTCTTAAATGCTCAAGAATTTATGTTGAGAAAATGCTCTCGAGAACATGCTATAGAGCATTAAAGAGAATTTAAAGCATTTGTTTAAACGAATATATATCACACTTAATACATATATTTTTACAAAAACATTCTAGAGTGAAATAAACATATACTTTTTTTTTAATTACAGAGTTGCTACAGGTCAGGTAATTCCAGAAAGTCAGGGAAAACCTGACAGAGTTAGGTAATTTTCAATAAATTAAAGTTGAAATTAATTTTATTATTATGGTTTAAAATCGCAAATGTGTGGTATAAAATTAATCTGTTTTGGTTGGGGTTTTTTTTTATTGAATTCAACTATTTTTGGTATAAAATATTTAAAAAAAAGTTGAAACCTCCTTCTTTTGTTCAAAATTTAATTCTTTTCTTGACAATAATGTTTTCTAGATGAGAATTAATTGTTTTAACCGAAAACTTAACTCGTACACGTTTGGTTCAAAATTGATTTTTTAAATTTGAAAATTCAAATAACTGGTTTAAAATTCCTGTATTTTATTGAAAACTCGAATTTTGTGGGAGAATATTTTATCTTCTTGGTGACTAATTCATCCTTTTGGTTGAAAATTCCTTTCAAAAATTCAAATATTTGGTTGAAAATTTGAAAATTGATCTTTTTGGTTGAAAATGAGATTTTTCTTATTTAGAATTAATTTTTTAAACTGGAAATGGAACAGTTACCATTTTTTGTCGAAAATTTATCTTTTCTGATAGAAATTTAATCTTCTTGGTTGAAAATTATACTGAAAATTTAACTATTTTATTTTCAGTTGACAATTTATCTGTTTTCGGTGAAAATTTAACTATTTGTTCAAAATCCTTTTTTTTGTAAAAGAGTACTCTCATTAGTTAAAATTTCATCTTTTTGGTTAAAAATTAATTTCTTTGATTGAAGATTCGTTTGTTTTTTGTTTGGAAATTTATTTTACTGACTGAAAATTAGCCTACTTTATTTTTGGTAAAAAATTTATCTTTTTAGTTTGAAATGCATGTATTTGGTTGAAAATTAAATTTTTTTTAGTTGAAGATTCATCGTTTTAGTTCAAAATTCACTTTAACTGTTATATCTTTTCTGGAAAATTTACTTTTTTGATGGAAATGTAATCTTTTTCGTTAAAAAATTATCTGTTTAGTAGAAAATTTAACTATTCTATTTTTTGTTAAGAATTAATTTCTTTCATTGAAAAAAACTGTTTAGTTGAAAATTCGTTTTTTTTTGTTGATAGAAAATTCATCTTTTGTATTGAAAAATCCACTTACTTGGTCCAAATTTCAGATTTTTTGTTGAAAATTAATTTTTTTTAAACTGAAGATATAACTATTCCATTTCGCTTGAAAATTTATATTTTTAGCTGAAAATTAATAATTAATTTCAGGGTATTTTTAAAGATTCCGAAATTTTTTGAATAGAGTTCAATAACCTGAAAGGATTTTTAAGATTTTAAGGCATTTTTAAAAATTCTAAGGTATTTACAAGAGCTTTTAAAAGTTTCAAGGGATTTCAAAAGATTTCAAAGAATTTTAAATATTTTAGGGGATTTGAAAAGATTCCAAGGAATTCTACTATGATTACTATTATTAATTTGAAGGGATTTCAAAGCGCTCGAAATATTTTAGGATAAAGAATTTTCTTAAATTTCGGAAGAAATGGGACGATTTTACAGGACCTGTAAGGTTTTAAGATATTTTAAAAGATTTCTTGGTATTTTATAAGGTTTCCGACGTTTTCAATTATTGTAAGGGTTTTTAAAGCTCTCAAGGTATTTTAATAAATTGTCCAGTATTTCAGGAAATATCAGATTTCATAGAATGTCACGAGATTTTATAATATTTTAGTGGATTTTAAAGAATTTACTCACGATAAGTGCGGTATTTCGCAGGGTTTCAAAGATTTAAAAATTATTTTTTAGAATTCACCCTGAATTCTTATTAATTTATCCTGAATTCTTTTAATTCTTTAGAATTCTTTTGAATTTTCTTGAATTCTTCTAAATTTACTCAATTCTATTTCATTCAATGGATTTTTAATTTTTTTTAAATTTCTGTTTACTTGATCCTGAGGATCAATTGATAAAATGATCAAAGTATTTGAAATATTTTAAGGTATTTTTTCAAATACAATATTTAAGGGTATTGTAAAAGATTTCCAGGCGTTTTCAAGGACTTTAAAAAGTTTTAAGGGATTTGAAAAGATATTAAAATTTTTTTAATATTTTAAGAAATTTTAAAAGATTCCCAGAATTTTTTTATTTATTTCAATAGTTTGAAGGGATTTCAAAGACTTCGAAATATTTTAGGGTATTTTAAAAGATTCCAATGCATTTTCAGGAGATTTAAACAATTTTAAGGGATTTTAAAAATTTGCATGCGGTTTTGAAGAATTTCCTACAATTTCGGAAGATATGGAAGAATTTTACAGGACCTGTAAGGTTATAGGATATTTTAAAGGATTCTAAGGGATTTCGTAAGATTTTCGAAGATTTCAATTACTTTTTGAAATTTTAAGAGCTCTGAAGGTATTTTAATAAATTTTCCAGGATTTCAGAAAGTATCATCAGATTTCATGTAATTTCATAATGGATTTCGAAGAATTTATTCACAAGAAGTGAGGGATCTCATAGGGTTTCAAAGATTTCAAGAGATTTTCAAATATTTTTTGCAATTCATTTGGACTTCGCTCTGAATTATTATTAGTTTATCCTGAATTATTTTAAATTCTTTTGAATTCTTCTAAATTCACTTAATTCTATTCAATTCGGTGGATTTAAAAAAAGTTGTGGTTCAATTCATCTTGAAGTATTTAAAACTCACCTTAAATTATTAGGCATTTCATCACATTCTTTTAAATTCTCTTTAAACTTTCTGAACTCATTTTCACACTTACTCAATTCAATGAATTTTTTCATACTCTTGAATTGTTTTGAATTCTCTCTAAATTCACTCAAATTTTATTGTAATCAATGGAATTTCTTTGATTTAAAATTTATTTTCCAATTCATTTGAATCGTTTTGTAGTCATTAGTCACTCTTTTGGTTAGAAATTAATGGGGTATCAAAGAATTGATGAGAATTGAAATTATTTTTTTGGATTTCACCCTGAATTCTTATTAATTTACCCTGAATTATTTTAAATTCTTTGGAATTCTCTTGAATTTTTGTAGTTCACTTAAATTCTTCTAAATTTACTCAATTCTACCTAATCAGTGGATTTTGTTGAATTTGTATAAGTTTTTATTTAATTGGTCCTGAAGTTTTTTAACCTCACCTTGAATTCTTAGGCACTTTATTAAATTCTTTTGAATTCCCTCGAATTTTTCTAAGCTCATTTCAAAGTTACTGAATTCAATGAAGTTTTTTCATATTTTTAAACTGTTTTCAATTCATTTGAATTTTTTAAAATCCATCTTGAATTTTCATGAATTTCATTCAATTTTTCTCGTTTACCTTAAATTCCTCAAAATCTATTCTAATTTTACGGAAATCAATGGAATTTTTTGATTTAAAATTTTTTTTCCAATTTATTTCAATTTTTTAAAATTTAACTTTAATTGTTTTGAAGTCTTATGAATTTATCCTGAATTTGTTACACCCTTTGAGCGCGAAAAAAGTACCCTATGAGCGTGACAAAAATAGTGTTTTAAAGAGTTCAAGTGCTCGGAGAAATTCTCACGAGCATGAGATATGCTCGACCTTTTTGTGCTTTGAGAATTTAATGAGCATTTTGAATTGGGATTCAAAAAATCGTACTTTCTACTTTTATTAATAATAATTACATTATTTACATTTCGCGGGAAAATGTATCGTTTCAAATTGCGAAGCGCGCTAAATTTAAATGATAAAATAAGTTAAAGTAATGGAAAACATATTATTTGCATTAAACAGTGCCTTATTCAGGGTTGCTACAATATCCCAATTTCTAAATTCTTCTAGGCATAAAACCAACCGTACACCTAGTAGATTAATAATGTTAATGCAAAATAAATTTTGTTTCTAAATATATTTGACATACTTTTTAGTTGTGTTTTTAAGTCAAAAAGATAAATTTTCAACCAAAGAAATGAATTTTTGACTAAAATGATGAATCTTCAACCAAAAATATGAATTTTCAACCAAATAGTTGAATTTTCAACCCAAAAGATTAATTCTCTATCAAAAACGGCTTATTTTCAACAAAGTACATGAATTTTCATCTAAAAAAATCAATTTTCAACCCAAATTAGGATAGTTAAAATGTCAGAAAAATAAATTTCCAACAAAAAAAACGAATTTTCAAGAAAATAGTTGTTTTTTTATCCAAGAAAATGAATTTTTAACCAAAAATAGAAGAATTATATTTTCAGTTAAGATAATCAATGTTCCACCAGGAAAGAAAACGAATTCTCAACAAAATAATTCAATTTTAAACTAAAAAAGATTAATTTACAAACCAAAAATATAATATTTCAATTCGCAGTTAGAAAATTAAATTAAAAAAAAAAGAATTTTCAGCAAAATTAATTAATTTTCAACTAAAAATATAAATTTTCAAACGAAAATGGAATAGTTATATCTTCAGTTAAAAAAATTAATTTTCAACTAAAAAGAAACGAATTTTCAACCAAAGAAATTAATTTTGGATCACAATGATGAATTTTCAACCAAAATATGAATTTTTGACCAAATAGTGGATTTTTCAAACCAAAGGTAAATTTTCTACAAGAAAAACCGAATTTTCAACCAAATAGTTTTTTTTTCAACCAAAGAAATTAATTTTTAACAAAAAATAGAATTATCAAATTTTCTACTAAACAAATCATTTTTTAACGAAAAAGATTACTTTTCTATCAAAAAAAGGTAAATTTTCCACAAAAAATGGAATATTTAAAGTGAATTTTCAACTAAAATGATGAATCTTCAACTAAAAAAAAAATGTAATTTTCAACCAAAACATGAATTTTAAACTAAAAAGATCAATTTTCTACCGAAAATAAAGTAGGATAATTTTCAGTTAGTAAAATAACTTTTCAACCAAAAAACAAACGAATTTTCAACAAAACAGTTAAATTTTCAACCAAAGAAATTAATTTTTAACCAAAAAACCAATAATTCAATTTTCAACGGAAACAGATACATTTTCAACTAAAAATAGAATAGTCAAATTTAAAAAAAAAAAAATTAATTTTCAATAAAATTAAAGTCAATTTTCAACGAAATAGTATAATTTATAAATTCTCAACGAAAAACGTGATATATTTAAACCACAACAATGATTTTAATTTTATACCAAAATCAGTTGAATTCAATAAAAAAAAAAAATTTCAACAGAATAGTTTAAATCCTTAGTCAGGTTTGCCTTGACTTTCTGGAACTTTCTATCAAAAGAAGTAAATTTTCCACAAAAAATGTAATAGTTAAAATGAATTTTCAACTAAAATGATGAATCTTCAACTACAAAAAATTTAATTTTCAACCAAATACATGCATTTCAAACTAAAGAGATACATTTTCTACCATAAATAAAGCAGGCTAATTTTCAGTCAGTAAAATAAATTTCCGAACAAAAAACAAACGAATCTTCAATCAAAGAAATTAATTTTTAACGAAAAAGATGAAATTTTAATTAATGAGAGTACTCTTTTACAAAAAAAAAGGATTTTGAACAAATAGTTAAATTTTTACCGAAAACAGATAAATAGTAAACTAAAAATAGAATAGTTAAATTTTCAGTATAATTTTCACCCAAGAAGATTAAATTTCTATCAGAAAAGTTAAATTTTCGACAAAAAATGGAAGTTATATTTCCAGTTTAAAAAATTAATTCTAAATAAGAAAAATCTCATTTTCAACCAAAAAGATCAATTTAAAAAATTTCAACCAATAAGATCAATTTTTAACAAAGTACATGAATTTTCAACCAAATATTTGAATTTTTGAAAGAAATTTTCAACCAAAAGGATGAATTACTCAGCAAGAAGATTAAATATTCTCCCACAAAATTCGAGTTTTTAATAAAATACAGGAAATTTAAACCAGATTTTGAATTTACAAATTAAGAAAATAAATTTTGAACCAAACCTGTACGACTTAAGTTTTCAGTTAAAACAATTAATTCCCATCTAGAAAACATTATTGTCAACAAAAGAATTAAATTTTGAACAAAAGAAGGATGTTTCAACTAAAATCATGAAACATTAACCAAAAAAGATTAATTTTCAACGAAAAACGTGATATATTATATTGCAATCACAAAAAGGATTTTAATTTTATACCAAAAATAGTTGAATTCAATAAAAAAAATGAATTTTCAACAAAATAGTTTAAATCCCCAACCAAAACAGATTAATTTTATACCAAATATTTGCGATTTTAAACCATAATAATAAAATTAATTTCAACTTTAATTTACTGAAAATTCCCTAACTCTGTCAGGTTTTCCCTGACATTCACTGACTTTCTGGAATTACCTGACCTGTAGCAACTCTGTAATTAAAAAAGTATATGTTTATTTCACTCTTGAATGTTGTTGTAAAAATATATGTAATAATTATGATATATATTTGTTTAAACAATAAATGCTTTAAATTCTCTTAAATGCTCCATAAATGCTCTGTTCGAGCTTAAATGCTGCGAGCATATTCTCGAGAGCATTTGCTCAACATAAATTCTTGGGCATTTAAGAACTCTAGACAAAAAGTATCCTTTGGTTCCTATATTTTATCCCATAGGTGCTTTGAGGCCTGCTAATTTTTTTGCAACATAAATTATAAACACAATGACGAAATTTGATAAATTGCAGTGACTAAAAATATCATGTGTATTTGGAGGTTATGTTCTGTTTACGTTGTCAAAATATTAAAACTATCAACAATTATATAACTATTACACATTGTTCTTAGTATTATGCAATATAGATTAATGTTAGCTAATGAAAAACTACTCAATAAATATTATAACTTCACTGAAAAATGATAATAAACTAAAAAATGGATAATGAAATCGCTAAAGTCATGCCAATATTTTACATCACCTTTTTTCAGTTTTAAGCACTAGTTTATATTGCGATCACTGCTCACAGTAACAAGTCAGTTCTCCGATTTCATTTCACGCCTTTTTGAAATTAATTAAATTATTATTTGTAATGAAATATGGAAATAAAATGTTGACGGAGTCGTCCTTGTCTTCGTGACCGGTCACGATTACTCCAGCAACTATGCTTTTGAAACGTCCCTACAATCTTGACCGATATTTCTCGAACGAGAAGGTACTAAATTAAGATTTTACTTAATTTTATCAAACAAAAATGATTTTTTATTACAAAAAAAAATAATTTTCGTCCCGATCAAGTAATTTCGTGACATACTGAAAGCTTAAGCAAAGAAACGCATTTCCTAACCTAAATGTTAAGCTATTTTCCACGTTTCGTGATTCATCGCCACCGGCAATACAAATGAATTTTTTTACCCATCTGCACTATTTGTATCAAAAAAGCTAATTTGGTTTCCACAGCAAGCACTGTTCAAACTAATAATATTTTAGGATTGTATTTTTGTGCGGAAAATACTTACTTCTGGCGTTCACACCTCGAAACTCACGATTACTGGGACCGTCCGATTACTAGGACATCTACCTTAAAAGCTCCAAAAATTCTTAAAATAATTAAAATCGTTGGAAATTCTATGAATTCTCTTGAAATCCTTTTAAATCACTTTTATCGGGTCTGTTTGATGAATTAATTGATTAAAAAGGATTTAATTTTAAATACTTTAAATTTAGAAGAGTTCCAATGTTTTAAATGCTTTTTTATTTTGCAGTTAAGTATTCAATATTTAAATTGAACATTTTATCAGGTACAAAAATTTAAAATTTGCATGCCTTGGAAAAATGTTTGTAAACCGGGAAATGACCAGAAATTTAATTAGTCTCTATCAATTAATTAGGGTGACCAGATTTCTATTATTTCACCAAACCGGGACACATATTTTCCGGCCCCCCCCCCCCCCTCCCCCAAATAAATCGAAAAATGAAAAAAAAATTCCGAACAAATTTTCACCAGGAAAAAAATTTTATATCAAAATTTTTTATCAGAAAAATTATGAATTCATGAAAAATTGATTTAACAGTGGTTGCTCACGTTTTTTATATTTATGAAAGCATATCAGAGTACAAGTCCTATGGTCGTGAATTTGGAACTTTGGCGGCGGTAATTACTAACTATTGTTTATTAATTTAACCACGAAGTGGATTTAATATTTTGACTATCAACAATTAACTAACTATTATTATTAATTATTATTATTAATTAACTATTGGCCAACGGCCATACCACGCTGAAAAACCCAGTTCTCGTCAGATCACTGAAGTTAAGCAGCGTTGGACGCGGTTAGTACTTGGATGGGTGACCATTCAAGAATACTGACATGAGTGCTGTTGGCACATCGTGGGTGTGGTGAGAGCCCACACTTGTAGTTATTTATAACTACAAGAAAAACCTAGAAACACTACCCGAATCGGGTAGTGTCACGCCTACCCTGAAAGGGAAATGGTTTAATGGTATATATATATATATATATATATATATATATATATATATTGTAAATGAAGGAAACTTATTTTAAATAATTTTTTTCTGAAAAAAGATCTTCTCCTTTCGCTCCGCTGGGAATCGAACACCAGAACTACTGATTTCCGGTCAGGTGCTTTCCCATTAAGCTACTAGAGAGATCGAGAGAAGAAACTTTTTTCAGAAATACAGACATTATTTTGCTAGGTGGTACAAATCAAATTTGTCAATGAATCTGTATTATCATTAGAGAATAACATAAAATATTTAACGTATTTTCAGACTAGATGGAGCTATGAAAGAAAAATTATTTTAAATAATTTTTTTCTGAAAAAAGATCTTCTCCTTTCGCTCAGCTGGGAAACGAACCACCGGAGAAGATCTTTTTTCAGAAAAAAATTATTTTAATAATTTTTCTTTCATAGCTCCATCTAGTCTGAAAAGACGTTAAATATTTTCTGCTATTCTCTAATGATAATGCAGATTCCTGAAAGGAAACTTGTTATTTTTCGCAAAAAAGGAACTGTAGGAAAATTTTTTTTTTTCTCACGTTCGGTATTTCGACAAAAACCGGGACATTTTACTACAAACCGGGACGCTTCTCAAAACACCCAAAAACCGGGATATGTCCCGGGAAACCGGAAGGCCTGGTCACCCTAAATTAATTAGTCTCTCCATGTGTTTTTTTCCGACGCCGCCCCCTCCGCGTCACTTCTTAATAATAAATTAAAAATAAATCTTAAATAATAAATTTGATGTACTAAGTTTGAATTTTCAATCTTTAATTATTATCTAAGTGTAAAACTTTTTTCAATTTTTCTGCAGTGACGTGCATCATTCGATCTTTTGTTTTCATATAGTTGTCTATTGCTCTTTGCCTCACTTCTTCCCAGGCATAAAGATCGCCATAAATTGGACTGACGAATCCCATGCGACCCAGTTTTGATACAAAATCAAGAGCTTCTGCCACTTTTGGTTCCCATCGAGATTTCAGAGCTAGACGAATCCACATGAATCTAAAAAAAATGTAAAAAATCTAAAAACGCGAAAGTATCGGATAGGAATTCCTTCCGAACCAATCCGAGTCAATTCGAACCAATCCGAAAAAAGCTCTCCCTGGCGAAAGTATCGGATAGGAATTCCCTCCGAACCAATCCGAAATCATCCGAATCATCCGAATCATTCCGGAATCTGTATCCGAACCATTCCGAGTTAATTCGAACCAATCCGAAAAAATTTCTACATTTCGTTCAAACCAAATCGGTCAAAAATTAATCCGACTCAATCCGGTTCAATCCGAACTTCTAATCCGAATAAATCCGAACCAAATTTTCAATCCGAATGAATCCGAACTCGTATTGACCTAAAACGATTTTCAATCCGAATGAATCCAATTCAATCCGAACTCGGATTCATTCGGATTGAAAATTCAGTGTATATCAATCCGAGTTCAGATTCATTCGGATTCATTTGGATTAAAACTTTGGTTCGGATTGATTCGGATTGGTTCGTTTTGGAGTTCGGATTGAACCGGATTGAGTCGGATTAATTTTTAAACGATTTGGGTCAAACGAAATGTAGAACTTTTTTCGGATTGGTTCAAATTGACTCGGATTGTTTCGGATACAGATTCCGGAATGATTCGGATTGGTTCGGAGAGAATTCCTATCCGATACTTTCGCCAGGGCTACATTTCGTTTGACCCAAATCGTTTAAAAATTAATCCGACTCGATCCGGTTCAATCCGAACTCCAAAACGAACCAATCCGAACCAAAGTTTCAATCCAAATGAATCCGAATGAATCTGAACTCGGATTGATATACACTGAATTTTCAATCCGAATGTATCCGAGTTCGAATTGAATTGGATTCATTCGGATTGAAAATCGTTTTAGGTCAATCCGAGTTCGGATTCATTCGGATTGAAAATTTGGTTCGGATTTATTCGGATTGAACCGGATTGAGTAGGATTAATTTTTGACGGATTTGGATTGAAAGAAATGTAGACATTTTTCGGATTGGTTCGAATTAACTCGGATTATTCCGGATACAAATTCCGGAATGATTCGGATGATTTCGGATTGGTTCGGAAGGAATTCCTATCCGATACTTTCGCCAGGGTATTTAATCAAACTTTGAAAACAGGGTGGCGACTAGTGTTCTAAAGAGTTTATGTGCTCGGATAATTTCTCACGAGCATGAGAATATGGTCGAGAATATGCTCGATCTTTATGTGCTTTGAGAATTTAATAAGCATTTATGCGCATTTTGAATTAGGATTTAGAAAATCGTATTTTCTACTTTTATTAATAATAATTACATTATTTAAATTTCGCGGGTAAATGTATCGCTTCAAATTGGAAAGGGCGCTAAATTTAAATGATAAAAGAAGTCAAAGTAATAGAAAACATATTATTCCAACCATACACCTAGAAAATTAATAATATTAATGCAAAATAAATTTTTTTTCTAAATATATTTAAAACACTTTTTAGTTGTGTTTTCAAGGCAAAAAAATAAATTTTCAATGAAAGAAATGAATTTTTAACAAAAATGATGAATCTTCAACCAAGAATATGAATGTTTAACCAAATAGTTAGTTGAATTTTCAACCCAAACGGTTAATTTTCTACCAAAAAAGACTCATTTCCAACAAACTGTATGAATTTTCATATAAAAAAATCAATTTTCAACCAAGATTATAATAGTTAAAATGTCAGAAAAATAAATGTTCTACCAAAAAAAAAAAAAAAAACGAATTTTTAAAAAAATATATTTTTTTTCATAACAAAAAAAATGATTTTTTAACAAAATGATTTAATTTTAAACTAAAAAAGCTAAATTTACAAACCAAAAATATAAAATTTCAATTTGCAGTTAGAAAAGTAAATTAAAAAAAAACGAGTTTTCAGCAAAAAAATTAATTTTCAACTAAAAAGAAACGAATTTTTAACCAAAAATATGAAATTTTGATCAAAAAGTGGATTTTTCAATACAAAAGATGAATTTTCTATCAACAAAAAAGAAAACGAATTTTCAACTAAAAAGTTTTTTTTTCAATGAAAGAAATTAATTCTTAACGAAAAATAGAATAGTTAAATTTTTTAGTAAACAGATAATTTTTTAACGAAAAAGATTACATTTCTATCAAAAAAAGTAAATTTTCCACAGAAAATGTTGAAGTGAATTTTGAACTAAAATGAGGAATCTTCAACTAAAAAAAATTTAATTTTTAACCAAATACATGCATTTCAAACTAAAAAGATAAATTTTCTACCAAAAATAAAGTAGGATAATTTTCAGTCAGTAAAATAAATTTCCAAACAAACGAATTTTCAATCAAAGAAATTAATTTTTAACCAAAAAGATGAAATTTTAACTAATGAGAGTACTATTTTACAAAAAAAATACGGATTTTGAACAAATAGTTAAATTTTCATCGAAAACAGATAAATTTTCAACTAAAAATAGAATAGTTAAATTTTCAGTGAAAAAAATTAATTTTCAATAAAATTAAAGTAAATTTTCAACGAAATAGTATAATTTTCAACCAAGAAGGTTAAATTTCTATCAGAAAAGATACATTTTCGACAAAAAATGGAAGTTATATTTCCAGTTTAAAAAATAAATTCTAAATAAGAAAAATCTAATTTTCAACCAAAAAGATCAATTTTCACATTTTCAACCAATAAGATGAATTTTTCACAAAGTACATGAATTTTCAACCAAATATTTGAATTTTTGGAAGGAATTTTCAACCAAAAGGATGAATTAGTCACCAAGAAGATTAAATATTCTCCCAAAAAATTCGAGTTTTCAATAAAATACAGGAATTTTAAACCAGATATTTGAATTTTTAACTTAAGAAGATAAATTTTGAACCAAACAAGTACGAGTTAAATTTTCAGCTAAAATAATTAATTCTCATCTAGGAAACATTGTTTTCAACAAAATAATTAAATTTTGAACCGAAGAAGTTCCACTTCCAACTAATTAGTTGAATTTTCTACAAAAAAAAAAGAATTTTTAACGAAAAACGAGATATGTTATATTTCATCCATAAAAGGATTTTAATTTTATACCAAAAATAGTTGAATTCCATGAAAAAAATGAATTTTCAACAAAGTAGTTTAAATCTCCAACCAAAACAGATTAATTTTACACCAACTATTTGCAATTTTAAACCATAATAATAAAATTAATTTCAACTTTAATTAATCGAAAATTCCCTAACTCTGTCAGGTTTTCCCTGACAACCCAGGAATTTACTTCTGATCGCAGTAAAACTCAAGTTTTCATTATTTTTATAATTTTGGTCAATTTAGAAAAGTGATTTCTACATTATCTACAGTCGCAGATTTTACAGATTATCTCAGTTTACTCTAATTAAATCATAATTTATCATTGCATTTTTATATATTATTGTATTGATTTAGAAATTAAGCTAGTTGTTTGAAAATTTATGTACTTTGTGAAAAATTCGCCTTTTTTGTAAAAAATTAATCTCTATGGTTGAAAATTCATCTTTTTGGTTGAAAATTCAAGTATTCCAGTTAAATATCCATCATTTTAGTTGAAGATTCATCTCTTTGGTTGAAGATTAATATTTTAACTAAAAATTTAACAATTCAAGTTTTTTTGAAAAATGATCCTTTTTAGTTGAACAATCGTTTTTTTTGTAGTAATTAATCTTTTTGGTTGAAAATTCATCTTTTTGATTTAAAATTCAACTGTTCCAGTTAAAGATTCATAATTTTAGTTGAAAATTCGTCAGTTTGGTTGAAAATTAATTCTTTCAACTGAAAATTTTAATGTCCATTTTTGGTTGAAAATTGATATTTTTTAGTTGAAAATTCATATTATTCAATATTATGTTCAATTATTCTAGTTAAAAATTCATCATTTTAGTTGAAAATGCATCTTTCTGGTTTAAAATTCAACTATTCCAGTTAAAGATTTACAATTTTATTCGAAAATTCATCACTTTGTTTGCAAATGTTAGTTTTTTTTGCTGAAAGTAATTTTTTTAACTGAAAATTTAACTGATTCCAATTGAATATTCCATAGTTATAGTTGAAAATTCTTCTGTACGGTTGAAGATTAATTTTTTGAACTTAAAATTGAATTATTTAAGTTTTGAGTGACAATTTATCTTTTTTAGTAAAAATTAATTTTTTGTTGTTGAAAATTTAACTATTCCAGTTGAAGATTCATCATTTTAGTTGAAAATGGATTTTTTTGTAGAAAATTATCTTTTTCTTTGCAAGTTAATCTTCTTGTTTAAAAACTCTTCTTTTCGGTTAACAATTCAAGTATTACAGTTAAATATTTATCTTTTTAGTTAAAAATTCATCCTTTAGGTTGGAAATAAAATTACTTGGTTGAAAGTTAAACTCTTTTGTTGAAAATTAATTTTTTTGGTTAAAGATTCATCATTTTAATTAGAAAATTCATTTCTTTGGTTGAAATATGAGCTATTTGATTGAAAACTTGTTTTTTCTTTGGATGAAAAGGAATTTTTTGCCGAAAATTCAACTATTTTAATGAAAATTTTTTTCTTTTTTAGTTGAAAATGATTTTGTTTTTTAAACTGAAAATGTAACTATTATTCCAGTTGAATATTCCAAAATTTTATATAAAAATTCATCTCTTTGGTTGAACATTCATTTTTAGACTAAAAATTTAATTTTTCAATTTTTGGTTGAAAATTCATATTATTCAATAATATATTCAATTATTCTAGTTAAAGATTCATCATTTTAGTTGAAAATGTATCTGTCTGGTTTGAAAGTCAACTATTCCAGTTAAAGATTTACAATTTTGGTTGAAAATTCATCACTTTGTTTGAAAATCTTAGTTTTTTTTGTCGAAAGTAATTTTTTTACTGAAAATTTAACTCATCCCAATTGAATATTCCATAGTTTTAGTTTAAAATTCTTCTGTACGGTTGAAAATTAATTTTATGAACTTGAAATTTAATTATTTAAGTTTTGATTGAAAATTTATCTTTTTTAGTACAAATTGACATTTTGACAATTTTTTGTTGCTGAAAATTGAACTATTTCAGTTGAAGATTCATTGTTTTAGTTAAAACACTCATTTTTTGTTTTAAATTCAAATATTACAGTTGAAGATTCATCATTTTAGTTGAAAATGCATCAGTTAGGTTGAAAATTAAACTATTATCTTGAAAATCCGTTTTTCTTGTTCAAAATTAATGTTTTGAACGAAAAGTTTATTTATTCCATTTTTGGTTGGAAATTAATATTTTTTAGTGGAAAATTGAAGTATTTGTTTCAAAATTCATTTACTTTGCAATTTTTTGCTCTTTTGTATTAAAGGATGTTTAAAATGAACGTCCTTAATTAAAATAAATGTTTGCGTTCAGCGGTAAGTATGAATACGTTACTTTTAGTTGACCGGGAAAATTGAAAAACTTGACTGGGAAAAACCTAGAAATGACCAAAAATTTGAAATCGTCCGCCGAATCGCCACCCTGAAAAAATTCATCTCGTAAAATTCTATTTAATCGATTGCTTACTTTATTTCCACATTTTGGACAGAATCCAAGTCGTAAATCTTTTGCATTTTTTCCAATTTCTTAATAGAGAGCACAGTTTCGTTTCTGAACAATTCTTTAAGAAATTGTATTCTTTGATTGGCTCTTAAATTCGTAATATCTGATTTTTCAAAGTTGGAGGCAGTATTTTCGTCCCAGGATAACCATCTTTTTGCTAGTTAGGTGCAAGCATTCAACAAATCGGTATTGTAATTTGGAATAACAGGAGGCATTCCTGGTTGATATAGCCAGGTATCCCAATCCACTGAATCCAGAAGCTGTGAAAATTGAAAGTTAAGGCCATGTGACGAGTGGGTCACGTGACCGGATTCCTACCTTATCGACACATTTTTTATTTGTAAACTTATTTTCACACGAATAGCCACATCGAGTTGAAAATTTGGGAAAATAAATGAGAAGCACTAAGAAAGGTGGGCCTGGTCCTAAATGTTTATAATTATGGAAAATGGTATATTGTGCTACAAGTGCGGAAAGTAGGCAGTTCCATACGAGTGTGAAGTTTGCTGTACGAGCCAGAGGCGACCCGAAGATTAGCCGATGGCAAGTACTGTAAACTTCACAAGAGTTGCAACTGTCTACTTTCAGCACCTGTTGCACACGATATTTTTTGTAACAAATGCAGGAAATTTTCGATTTGAGAAACAATAAGAATAATTTTTTTGGAAATTTATGGTAAAATTACCGAAAATTTCCGGAAATTTTCGGTGAATTTGTATATTACCGAAAATTTCCAGCAATTCAAGGTATCCAAAGGTTTTTGGAAAAAATTCGAAAATTTCCGGAAAATTGTGAAATTTCCAAAATTTCGGGAAATTTATGAAACGTTGCTAAAGCATCGGAAATTTCAGGTATCCGAACCTTTTTGGAAAGATTCCAAAAATTTATGAAAATTGCTAAATTTTCTGTAATTTATGGAAAATTGCTAAATTACTGGAAATTTCAGGTAGTCAAAGCTTTTTGTAAAAAATTTTAAAATTTCCGGAAATTTATGGAAAATTGCTAAATTTCCGGAAATTTGCGGAAAATTGATAAATTACCGGAAATTTTAGGTATATACACAAATTTCTAAAATTTTCGGTAATTTAACGGTAATTGATGGTAATTTATCAGTCATTTATGGTAACTTATCACTTCGAGTTTGTCCAATCACTATTCACTAATCACAATCAGTCTCTGAAGCGTAAAATCATAATGAAGTGAGGTTATTAATCCGGCAGTCCTGGAAAGTAAATCTGAATCGAAATGCGCAAGCGCAACAGCAAGAAAAAGTAATCTGGCTGGAACTGCGCAAGCGCAGCAGCTAGAAAAAGTAATCTTGCTCAAAGAGCTCAAACGCAGCAGCTAGAAAAAGTCTTTTTATAACTGCTTTTTACCACGGCTTTGGAATTGGTCACTTCTCGCACGCAATACATACCTCGAAAAGCGAACATTTCGTGCGTGCGTTACAAAATTTTTTTTTTTTAATCGTACATTGTGTGCCAAGGAACTTAAGTCGGTCATTATACGCCGCGTGTGAGTTTGCAATACAAGTCGTAGGCGATCGCGAGGCGGAAACGAGTATTGCAAACACACGAGGCGTAATGACCGACGTAGTTCCATGGTGCACATTATACCTTATACACCAAGGGCATGATTTGCAAGTTTCGTGCCCCCGATTATCATGTATCGCAGGGAGGTCTGACGTGGAGAGTCGAATCGTTATAATTCACTTTTAGCGCCGTTTAACAAGATTTTTACTGAGCCGGTTGATATTTGCTCGTCTGCAAATTTTTGAAAAATATGAAAATTTTTGATATTTTTGAAAATTTGAAATTTTTTGGGGGATTTGAATAATTTTTGAAAATATCTATAATTTTCAAAAATTTTCAAAAATATCCAAAAATTTTCAAACATTTTCAAAATTTCTTAAATTTTCAAAAATTGTAAAAAATAAAAATTTTTAATTCAGAATTTCAAACTCCATCTAGTCTGGAATGAC
>CAKNYM010051683.1:0-12938 GCA_932195095.1 Andricus curvator
GGTCTGTCCAGCGCCCGGCCAGCGCCACGAAATTTTTCCACACGGGTGGTATGAATTGTTCATCTTTCTGAGTACTACGAATATCCGTACATAGAATTCTCAAATCTAGAATTTCAGGAATGTAGAATATTTAGGGAATTCAGAGAAATTCGAATATTAGTACTTATAAATATTTATAATTATTATCTACATTTGCATGATTAAAATTGATTAAGGCCATGTGAGCGTAACCTCAATTTTTTTTTACATTTTTTTCAAAATCAACTTACGTTCACACGAAACGCGATATCGAGTTGAAAATTTGGGAAACTAAATATGAAGCACTAAGAAACGCGGGTCTGGTCCTAAATTTTGATAAGTATAGAAAAAAATTTTATAACAACATTTTTTTCCGCTTTTTTCATAATTATAAAAATGTAGGACCAGAGTCGCGTTTCTTAGTGCTTCATATTTAGTTTCCCAAATTTTCAACTTGATATGGCGTTTCGTGTGAACGTAAGTTGATTTTGAAAAAAATGTTTGAAAAAATTTGAGGTTACGCTCACATGGCCTTAAGTGTGTCAATATTCAAATTTTTTCAAGTCACGCCTACCCCGAAAGGGAAATGGCTTAATGGTATAATAATAATAATGTAAAATCTCAAAATCAAATAATGAGAAAACAAAAGCATCACTACGAACCAACTTCATGCTGCGAACAGAACCAACTTAATATATACACTTGTCGATTAATATATATAATAATTGAAATTATCAATTGTATTTACTGATCAGGTAGTGATTGTGAAATAGCTTAATATGTATGTGCTAAGTCACTCAGAGGAATGAGAAAAAGTTGTCTCGAAACAAAAGCACCTTTCTTTTTCGTGTTTTGTTTTTAAACCCGTGTATATATTTTTCACTCAAACAGAATCATTTGGCTGCAAGATTAGAAGAAGTGTGTCGCAAAAGGAAAAGGTATGCTGAAAAAAAACTCTTTCAGAAGCAAATGAAAATCCTCTTAACTCCTAATTTAAGAGGAAATTTGATAAAAAGCATCCTCTTGACGAGGACACTTCTCTGAGTAAGTATGTTTTTGCACAAAGCTACTAAAAATAAAAAAATACATCTCTTCTTTATAAAAAAAAAATTGTAAAGGCGTCTCAAAATATTGATTGTGCCTCCACTTTAGTTCGAAATAACAAGTTGAAAAGCCTGGATCGGTTGACAGATCATATCTCTAATCCAATAGGAAGTTACATATTCGGTCCGATCCCCTCAACAGATAAGGTATAAAAAAAAAAGAAAATAAGGTCGGACGTTGGGCGTTCACCGGACAAACTTGTCCGCCGGGTAAGATCTCACTATAAGCGTAAAGAAACACGTAAACCCGGTGGTCACACGAAACCAGTCTCTTCTCTGTCAAAACACAATAAAACTCGATCGCTGGAAAAATCAGTGGCAAAAAATAGGACTATATATATGGGCGAGGTGCCATCCTCGGTTGCGGTTAACACCCTATATAGATATTGGTCCATTGTCGACCCGCTAAAATGCTCTTCTCCCGCCGAATAATGGAGATAATTGTAACAAAATGGAAGCGTCATTGAGGAAAAAAAGAAAATGTAACGATCGAGGGTGGCTGCGGGTAAGTGGCAGATGCATGGCGCCGAGTTGACAGCTTCTCCGATTTCCTTCGCACTCTCAGATTTTACTTTCTATTATCGACATTCTATATAAATTTAACCCAGAATCTTCTTTTTTGTCACATATCTTGAAAATCGAGAGATTTTTTTTCAAAGTGCTACGAAATATTTTTTACCACTTCAATATAATAATGAACCCAGGTGAAAAAAGACGTAAAAATCGACGTGGAATTTCACGTGGAAGTTCTACGTAGAATTCCACGTGGAGTTCGAGTGGTAAATTGAAACAATCCACGTGGAAATTCCAGGTGGGATATGACGCGTAGTTTTACGCGAAATTCCAGGTGGAATTCCACGTGGAGTTCCATATGGAACGTTAAACATAATTTTCAATTGCAAATATCTCGTAAACCGTAAGAGATACGCAAAAATGTATGGCATTTTTGAATTTTGAATAGCCAGTATACTATATTATCATGCCTCCTTCTATAATTATAAAAGTGGTTTTTGGTTGGAATTCTACATAGAGTTCCACGTAGAAATCCACGTGGAAATCAACGCAGTTTCCTTAATTCACGTAGAAGTCTACGTGGATTTTCAGGTGGAATCACGTGGGATTCCACGTGATTTTTTTCAATTTACCACCAGAATTTCACGTGGAATTTCCTAATCCACGTGGAATCCTACGTGGCTTTCCACGGGGCACTCCACGTGGATTTTCACGTGAATTTTTTCTTCTTGAAAGGGCCTAAATTTCCCTGATAGTCCAAGCGGCACTCTTTAAATCTGAATTAGTAAGAATTTCACTAATTATATAAGTACTTAGGATTTCAACTAATAAATCAGTTATTTTCAGAATTTCATTGATTGAAACCGTAATATACATTTTGTAACAGTCTGACTTAAACTCATATTGCAGTCTTCAAAATTTAAAATAATGGTTGTACTTACCACATTATTAAAAAAATGTCTTTGAATGATATTTTTAGAAATATTATTAAAATTGATTAAAATATGATCAATAATTTTTGTGAAAAAATTTCAAGTATTTTTGAAACATTTTTGAAATTTTGCTACTTTTTTGCACCAAGATTGACTCGAAGCGAGGGTAGAATCTAGAGAAAAGATTCTAAAAATGGCTTGACAATTAAAAAGATTATACTTCTGAAAATTACCCTTAAAACGAGCCCAAGAAGTTTGAAAAATGTTAATTATATCTAGAGTTATACCAATTTTTCGAAAACAACGAAATTACACTATTTTTTGGCAATATCTTTTTACAAAATTGACATTTTACCTTCAATTAGGGATTATTATACACATAGAAAATTTTCGCAGATAAAGTGTATTGAATCCTTAACCAAAACGTTAATTTTCAAACAAAAAGTTGCATTTTTAACAAAAAAGGATGAAATTTCTATCAAAATATTTGAATTTTCAACCAAAAAACATTTTTCAGTCAAGAAAAGAAAAATGTCAACCAAATTGTGACATTTTCATACCAAGAAGTACAATTTTCTATTAAAATTCAAATTTTCAACTCTAAAATATGAATTTCAAACAAAAAAGTTAATTTACGACCAAATAATTCAATTTCCAACCAAATGGTTTAATTTCATACCAAAAAGATCAATTTTCAACCAAGAAGAATTTTTTCTAAAAAATAGGCGAATGATCAATAAAATACATGAATTTTTAATGAAATATTTACATTTTCAACAAAACAGTTGAATTTTCAGCCAAGAATAAAAATTTTAAGACAAGAATGAAAAAAAATGTCAACCAAATTGTTATATTTTCAACCAGAAAATATGAATTTTCAAGAAAAATCAAAGAAAAACATAAATTTTCCGCAAAGAATGGAATAGTTCAATTTTCAGTCGAAGAAATTAATTTCTAACTGAAATGATGAACCTTCACAAAAAAAAATAAATTGTTAACCAAATAGTTGAATTTTCAACCCAAAAGATTAATTTCCGACAAAAAAAATCTCAAAAATATATGAATTTTCAATCAAAATAAACGAATATTCAAACAAAGAAATTAATTTGTATCCAAAAACAGAGCAGTTCAATTTTCAGTAAAAACATGAATGTTCAACCAAATGAAAGTACATTTTCAACGAAATATTAAATTTGTACCAAAAAAGATAAATTCTTCAGATAAATAAGAAATTAATTTTTGTTTGAAAAAAAAAAAATAATTTTTAACAAAATAGTTCAATTTTTAATCAAAGAAGTGAATTTTTAACCAAAAAGATCAATCTTCAACTAATGAGATTACTTTTCTATCAACAAAAGACGAATTTTCAACAAAATAGTTGAAAATTCACATAAACCAGATAAATTTTCAACTTAAAATAGAATAGTTCAATTATAAATAAAGAAAACTTAATTTTCTACAAAATAAAATCAATTTCCAACCAAATAGATGAATTTTCAACGAAGATAAATTTTCAACCTAACATGGAATGTTAAAAAAAATTTAATAAAGTAGTTCCACTCTTAAGTAATTACTTCAATTTTGAATATAAAAAGGTTGTATTCTCAAAGAAATATAATAGTTGATATTTCAACTAAAAAAATTTTGTATTTCAAACCAAAAACCGTTAATTTCAACCAAAGAAGACGAATTTTTAACAAAATAGTTGAATCCTCATCAAACCAGAATAATTTTCTACCAAACATTTGTGATTTTTAACCATAAAAAAGATACAATTTCTATATCCGTTGACATTAGAGGTTCAACGACGTGAAAAAACAATAAGTTTATTTTTAAAAACGGATCTAATTATTATGAAAAACTAAAAAAATTGATAAATTTCACTAATGAAAGGAATGAATAATTCATTAAAATTGTCTTTTTATTTAAATTTTTCTGCAAAGTTCTGTGGTCAAAATTCTCAAGACAAAAAAGTGTTTGGGAAAATTAAAATATTATGCAGAAATAAAAGCATTTAAAAAATTGTGTTTAATTTTCCGAAAACGCAAACAGAATATGCATCATGGAAAAGGTATCTTAGTAGAAATATTAGTTGATCCCTTTTCCTCTCTAACAAATGTTTTTGTAAATTTTCATTGAAAATCAAATTTTAAACTTAGTAAAAATGATACATAATAGTTTATTGGCCTGATTTTAAAGTATCTATATAATTATTAATTCATATTTATGTTTATTCACTTTTTCTCGAAATCTATATTTTAGTTATTCGGACCCTTTTTGACACGCGGCTTCAACTGTAAAATGCAAACTTTAATAAATATCCAAGCTCGAAATTGGAAAACGTCCCAATAAATATTCCTCTACTTCTGGGAAAATATTATTCAAAGCAGGAATCAGGGTCGGAAATCAATATAATTTGAGTTTCACGAGATCGCTATTATCATGAAACGTTATATTGAATACGAAAGTTGCCAATGGACATGAAACACGTTAAAAGTTTGCGAAATATATGCATTGCGAGGCGTTCGTTGTATTTCCGCCAGAGACGAGGGCCACATAGCGAGGGCTGTTATTTACAACAAAACGCAACAATTGCAATTGGAGCCACATAGGGTCATGCCACTCAACGCTCATGTATACTAGAATATATACAATACATAGATATATATGTATAATACATATACCATATTGCGATCAGCCTATGTATAGTGGCTGGGTTGGAAATTGTGTTTTGTAAAAGCCGAACGGCAGATATGAAACCAGCATGGCGGATGCTTACAAATAGTTACCGGGCGGCGCCCCATCCTGCTTTTAATGCGCGCTTCGTCTTTTGTCCGTGAATGAAATAAGCTCGCAACCATGGCTAAAAGGATTCTGGGTAGAGGGCAAAATGAATCAGGGGCGGGGAATCCTTCCTATTGGAATTTTGTAGCCTCAAATCCGTTTTCAAAATGTCCCAAACCAAAGAAAAATATGTCGATTCATTAGTTTCCAACTCGTATTTTATTAGTCCTTTTCTTAGAACTCTGATTCCCTTCACAAATCAGATAGGTCCACCCTCATTTGAGTGCAGCATCTACCAAGAAAAATTATCTTCACGTTAAAACCTACCGAGATTATTACCATGTCAACTTACTGCATCATCTTTTGTTTCGTTCCAAACAAATTAAACCCCACTTCAAACTAAACAAACTCTCATATTTTTTGGTATGAATTGTTCTTCATATCCTTGTACAAAAAAGACAACAAATTTCTGTAGACATTCAAAAGAAAGTGGAAATTGAACATGAACGTACCTTCTTCGCCAACCTACCCAGATCTAGGACATCGTGATTTAGCCAACGATTACAAAGTCCTCGAACTTCCCTAACGTATCTACATTGTCTACAAAACGTTCTGCACTTGGAAACCCCAAGGAATCAGGGGTGAATCTACCTACGACATGATATCGAGTTCGTGGGTTCGGTTAAGAACCACCACCTCTACAATCATCCTCCAGTAGCTGCTGGATGGATGTTGAGATCAATATCTCACAACCTAGTGGGCGAGGTACCAGAATACAATCGTGAACCGCCCCTCTCCTACCATTGGCCATTCTCCATCACAGGGGTCTCTGGTCGGTCACCCTTCACAACCTAGAAATCTAGGCGGAGCATCCCCTCCCAAATCCTGGAGGGGAGACTCCAGTCTCTCCTGTCAACTCGATCGTAAATCATAACCAGTCGCTCACACAACGCGTTACGGGCCAAACACTCAGAAAACGGTCCCCAAACACGGAAAATACCAAAACGGGTTCTCCGTTTTTAACAGTGGTCCCAAACTTGTGCTTTCAAGTGACAAAGTGAGAGTGGTTTCCAATTGAAGGATTTATATAATTTATGTAAAAGAGTGTTGTTCTTTTCTTGGTGTTTCGCAAATTTATCAAATCAGGTTGAGATAATTTTCCAAGGATCAGAAATTATTTATGAAGTGTTGATCAATCTGAAAGAACACCATGTGCAGCAATGAGAGTCCACCTCCCTCGAAGGAGCCCCTCTCAGTTGGTCTTGGAGTCGGTAACCCGATGGCAGGTTTTTTTCCGGGTCTGGAACACTATCGTCTGCAACTGTACCATTACGCAATGACCGAAAGGCTCAGACTGGCCCAACAAATGCACCCCCAACATCCAGGAGTAGGCCATCCTCAATCGGGCGGACCCACTTCAGCCCACCTTGGAATGACCGCCGGATTCCCGGCACCTTTAGCCATGTATCCATCTGCAGCCGGATACCCAAGCAGACTTGCTTTATCAATGGCTCTTCTGCATCCTCATCATCAACGGATTCCAGAAGAACCGAAACCACAACATAGTTACATTGGTCTCATTGCGATGGCTATTCTTTCCTCGCCGGATAAGAAACTAGTCCTCTCTGATATCTACCAGCACATTCTGGAACACTATCCCTATTTTAGATCGAGGGGACCAGGATGGAGGAACTCCATCAGACATAATCTCTCCCTCAATGACTGTTTTGTTAAATCTGGAAGAAGTGCGAATGGAAAAGGACATTATTGGGCGATCCACCCAGCGAATCTTGAGGATTTCCGACGTGGGGACTTTAGGAGACGCAAGGCGCAGAGGAAGGTTAGGAAACATATGGGACTTGCTGTCGATGAGGAACCGGATAGTCCTAGTCCTCCTCCACTTCCAGCAACACCACCTCCGTCGGCTCCTCCTCCCTTGAGGCCCCCGAGTGCACCCATGTCTGGGATCTGGAGTCCTCATCATCATCAACCTCAGCAGCAGCAACTGCAGCATCACCAGGATTTTAAAAGTGAGGATTTATTCTTGAAAAATAATTTCGTCGCTTGCTATTGAGATGAGTGCATTTTGATGTGAGTGGAAATAAGATGATAAGCTCATAAGAAAAACTTTTGAGACATCCATTTGGTTTGGATCTGAAAATTCAGAAATATTGATAGTAGTTTCAAAGTTTCTGTTTTCCTTGTCATCCTTATTCACTTGTCATCATTTACGCTTCCAGTTGTACTGCGCTTCTTCATAAAATTCTGTTTATACTTGATAAATCTTTGTTGTGATCTTTGGCATGTTCCTGTTATTTTTCATCATTTCTATACATGATTTGCAATCATTTCTTAAAAGTTTCATTATGCAGGGTTTTCTTGCAAATCTACCATATGGTGCAAACTAGTTCTGAAGCATCTGTATACTTCTCTTCAAAATTCTGAAAGTTGTTATTTCTTGGTGGTTATGAATATGTTCTTAAAAAAACCAGTATGCTGTGCATGTTTTTCCTGCAGATTTTCCATGTTGTACAAACTCTTTCTGAAAGTTCTGCATGCTCTTCTTACAGATTTTTAAACTTGAGCATGAAGTTCTTCTTGTTCGGATACCTAAGCATGCTATTAATTTACTTTTAACTTCTACACGTAATAAAAACTCTTCCTAAATGTGCTTCTGGTTGTGCATAATTTTCTTCCCGATTCTACCATTTCTTTGGGTTCTACCTATTGTGAATAATTTCCTTGCAGATTCTAAATGCTGTACAAACAACTTGATATTGAATTTAATATTTTTCTCATCATCTTTTCTATTCTCGCTATGAAATCATGAATTTCATATTCTTTCTATTGTTCACCCACTGTTGTTTTTTCTTTTTCTTTCTTGCCCTCCTATGGTTTCTTCAATTGCTCCATAAACTAATTGTTCCAATCTCTCTAGTGTTCCAGAATCAAAACATGAGGCAAACGTGTCAACCCTCCAGGAAAAGACAGTTTGATGTCGCCTCCCTCCTTGCTCCAGATGACCAGTTAGAGTCTCTCAGGCCAATAAAAACCAGAAAATTCAGCTGTAGCGAAGACGAACATGACCTTCAAGAACCAGAAGCAGAACCTGACAACGAAGAAGAGGATGTCGATGTAGACGTAGATGTTGATGGTGGATCAGAAGTTAAACCACTCCTCTCTCCAGTCACCCCATCTGCTAGTCCAGAATCTAAAATGAGCCCTCTTAATGGACACTGTAATTGGAGCAACCAATCTTTACAATCCAATATTTGTCAACCAATTTCCGGTATTCATCTTCACAATCATCTCCATTTCAAAAATTATTACGTTCCTAGCAATTCGAGTCCGGGATCAAGCATTTAAAATGTGGATTTAAGGAATTGAAGATGTAGTAATCAGCGAAGCAATTTCGCAATGAAAGAGACTCTAGTCTGATGAACTTTATACCTTGTTTTATAGATATTCGTGATCCGATTCGATGAGTGGGATAGGGAAAATTTGTGATGATTTAGGGGATTCAGAAAATTTAGGAAAGTGTTGTGACGTGAATGGATTTATAAATCTTTTGTGCTGTGTTCAGAAGAATGCTCTTCCGTACTCAAAGACTATTATAAATTCTAAGTGTTGGATGAAGAAATAGCAATTACAGCCAAGCAAATTGCATTATACCACATTCAATGTCTATATCAATGAAGTTTTCATCCGGCACTAAATCCTAACTTCGCATTTCCTTCACCTGAAATTATATGAATTTCTCCCCAACTCTGTAATGAATTTCTGTACATAGAAAATTGATAACTGTACATATGATAAATCTGGGAGAGAGTAGTAATTAAGGATGCGGACTGAAGTGATCTCGATTGTTTAAAGTGTAATATATTTTGGAGACTATAAGATTCGAGGTGAAGACATCATACCAATTGTAAAACATGCTTCACAGTCGGTGCTGTAAAAAAAATTATGGGTGTCAATCCTTTCATCCCGTATGTATGAACGTATGTTGTAAGTAGTTAGGTAAATTAAAATACAACAATAATTTAAAGTCTTCTGAGCCACGACGTGCGACGGAATTTCTAATGACCACCATCATGAATATTAAAATTTCTTGTCGCACGTTTCACTCATTAGAAGAATGTGCATTGTGCGCGGACAACTGCAATGAAAATTTAATAAAAGTCTGTTCTCACTATTTCTGACTTTATTATTTAGAAAAAAACCCTACATTCTCCATCTATATCTTGGTTTTTAGTTTTGATTATTCACTGTTTTATTAATCATTGTGAATAACTTAAATATTTTTTTACTATTTTTGAAATGCAAATTTCTTACTGGAAATGTGACTCACGGAGTTGCATTAGGTTTTTAAATAAGAAAAGCAATAAGTTGGCCATCAAGGAAGCATTCGTTGGAACCTTCGGCAGATGCGGTTGGTTTCGACTCTTGACCGCGTAATCCGACGGAATGAGTACAATGGTAAATAGACTTTAAATCTTTCAAACGAGACCTCGAATATCTGCGTGACGTTGAAAAACTTGGAACGACTGAGAAAACGAGTTTGTCGTAATAATGGTAGGTATTCCATTAGTTAATGCAAACAACAGCACTTGGCGTTGTCTAATATTCAAGTATTGAACGTTCTTCTTCAAGATTTTGTTTGAAATAGGATATCTGGTAGGTAAGTGTTAAATCAACCAGCAACTTTCGCAATTTACCTCATTCTTGCTTCTGACAGGTTTTCTCATGAAAAATATGTATACCAATCCTTTTCAAAATATTAATTTAAATAATAATTCAGATTTTTTAAATTTTGAACTTTTAAAATTTGAAAGTATAAATATTTTTTTGGTTTTAACAACAAACGGTTCAAGTTTTAAACTCGTTCAATTTCAATTTTCTAAGTATCAATGCGCATTCAATTTAGAAGCATTTAAAAAGACAATTTGAAAATTTAAACACCGAAAGGTGCAAACTGGAAACCATATACGATTCAGTAAGCTGTTCCTCTTCCTTTGGCCACTTCTAATTTGAAATCGTTTTTATTTTAGAAAGCTCTCAATTACAGGTATAATTTTTAACATGTGTAATATTTAAAGGCGTTTAATTTTGAAATAGATTAAATTTCGAAAATTGAAACAAATTATCAGCTGCGAATTATAATTAATTATAAATTATAATTAGTCATTAATGACCAATTTTTATTTCAAAAACTAATACAGATTACTTACAATCTTTTTAAAATTGAATATTAAATTTTATAAATGACTCCCCGTTCTTTTCTAGTTTTCAAATATTTTTTCCATCTATTAAAATTTTGAAATTCAAGCCTCAAAAGAAAAGTTTCTTTTAAAGCATTAAAAATTTAAATTTAAACATTTATAATTGAACAATTTTAAATAGCAGAATAATTTTAAATTGGATTGATGCATTTTAAGACAAATACTTTTAATTTATAAATCTTTAAAATTGGATTTTTAAAAATTGTATATTTACAATTCTTTAATTTACGCGATTAAAATTTAAAAGAAAATGTTTTTTGTGTTTTTGGAGCGTTCAATATTCAATAATTAAGAATATAAATCTTTGAAAATTTTTTAATTAAAAGCTTTAAAATTGAATAAGATCAAATTCACAGCCTTCAAAACTATTAAATAAATAATAAACTGTGAATAATTTCAAGTCTGATAAATTGAACAATTCGGACAAGAAGCATTGAAAACAGTATACGCTACCGGCGGAAATGATCTAAACGCTTGTTTTCAGCTTTTGCTAAAGTGCATTAATTTTTATAATATTAACATGAACATTATTTCTTATTTCGATGCATTTTCGATATTTTCCAAAAATTGGAATAACTCTGTAAATAATTTAAAAAAATTTAAGTTATTGGACTCTTTTTGAAGGTAATTCTCCAAATTATTTTTCTACATCACTAAGATATTCTTAGAATTTTTTTTCTGAATCAATCAATACTTGAAAATCATTATTTAAAAATTTGCGACTTTTTTCACCAAGAACTTGAAAAAATGTTGGTTATTTCCAGAGCTCTTCCAATATTTCTGAAACATCGAATAGTTGAAAATACGATTCCGGCTACAATTTTAAATCGATTTTAAAGTTGTTTTTTTTTAATAATGTGAAATAAATTTGTAAGAGATCCTTTGAGGTAATTTAAAAAAAATTATTTACTTTATTTAACACAAAGTTGAACAAAATTTAAAAATTTAAGATACGGTTGCTTTCATAACACGTAATTAATTCAAAATGATTGATATTAGTACGTAATCGATAAATGAACATTCGCGAAGCATAACTTGATAGCTTATTATACATTAACAAGTTGTATTTAAAATTATATTGTTATAAACAATATTGTGGATGATTTTTCAATTGTTTTGGATATTTATGAAGTGATTTTCATTATTCAATTCAATTTAAAGTAATGCATACACTTTGGAAAACAAAACACAATTTATTTCTTATTTTTATAAATAAATTTTACCAACAAATGCCCAATTTGAGCAATTTTTTAGTATTTGAGGTACCTTTTTTAACGTGTTTTGTTTGACTTGTCAGTTATGCTTTAGTAAACTTTATTGTCATTTTATAACCAAAAATATGAAGTTTCAAGAAAAAAGTTAATTTCTAACCAAATAGTTTGATTTTCTAATAAATTGTTGAATTTTCAAGCCAAAAAGATGAATTTTCTACAAAACAAATAAACTTTGAACCAAAAAATATTAATTTTTAACCAAAAAAAAATTAATAACGACCAATTAGTGAAATTTTCAAATAAAATTGTTTAAAAATTTGAATTTTAAACCAAAAAGATGAATTTTCAACTAAAATGGTGAATCTTAAATTGGAGCAGTCGAATTTACAACCAAAACTGAAATTTTCAACAAAAAATGGATTAGTTATACTTTCAGTGAAGAAAATTAATTCTCAACCGAAAAAAACGAATTATTTTCAGAAAGAATAGTTAAATTTCTAACCAAAGAAATTAATTTTCAACCAAAAAGTTTATTTTTTAATCAAGAAGATTAATGTTCAACAAGAAAAGGTGAATTATCGACAAAATATATGCATTTTTAACCAAGTCCTCGAATTTTCAACGAAAAATATGAATTATCAACAACAGAGTTAGTTTTCAGCCAAATAGTTTAATGCCTACCAAACTGTTGAATTTTAAAATCAAAAAGACGGATTTTCTACAAAATAGTTGAATTTTCAACCAAAGCGATGAATTTTCAACTAAAATGATAACTCTTGAAAAAAAATGAATTTTTAATAGAAGAGTTCAACATTTAACCAAAAAGATTATTTTTTAACCAAGAAGATTAATTTTCTACAATAAAAAAATATAAATTACCAACAAAATATATAAATTTTCAACCAAGTAGTCGAATTTTCAACTAAAAATGATGAGTTGTAAACCAAATACTTGTATTTTAAACTAAAAAAGATCAATTTTAAACTTAAAATAGAATAGTTCAATTTTCAGTTGAAAAATTAATTTCTTACCAAAAATGAAATTAATGTTCAACAAAATAGTTCAATTTTCAACCGAAGCGATGAATTTTCAATT
>CAKNYM010051683.1:26879-76782 GCA_932195095.1 Andricus curvator
TGTCTTGGGCGTGTTGAGATCTATATCACTGGAATTATCACTGGTTGGATCTATCATTTGGCGTCACTAGTATATTTCAGTAACAGCTTTAGTTTGGCCACTTACTGGTTCACCCAGTCAAAATTATAAAATCACTGGTTCACCACTGATAACTCAAAATACTGATTCAAACAGTGACCATTTCACTGGTTCAGTTTATGAGAGTACTATACACCTAAAATCCAAAAATTTAACCCCTCGGGTGGCAGCTTTTAAAAATCTTCTTTCCTTTAGCTTAATTTTCCTGTTTTTCGAGGAAAAGATATAAAGAGTTCCATCAGTGGATTCTCTTTCAGCATTCCCCCGTCTTTTCCAACTTTGTCGATAATTACATTACATTGAAGCAAATGCTGGGACCTACAAATCACAGCCATGGCATTCTCTGCAGTTATCATCCTTCAGAGTTTTCATTGTCTTCCTGTTCATCAAATGAAACCCTATGGTATCAAACCGTAGCTAAATCCTCAACCACCGTCACAAGGCAGCCAGACAAGTGAACGAAAGCAATTTATTAAATATTGCTTCTAACGTCGCAAACACAGGGCCATAGTAGTGCCGATTTAAAATGCACAACGAAAATCGGCTTGCGTCAAAATAAACGATTTGCGTTTCAGGAAATAGCGATAAAGTTCTGAATATAAGTGGTTCCATTCATTTAATGAACAAAATGACAGGTACACTCTCAATTTGAATCAGTCAAAAGCGACTAATTTGAAAACGATTTGGACTGATTCAAATAATGCAGATTCGATGACCGGTAAATCAGTCAAAATTGACTTTTTATATCAGTCATTCAAACGAAAGAGATGAGCCTTCAACTCAAATGACGAATCTTTAACAAAAAAAATTAATATTTAAGAAAGTAATAACAAAGATGAATTTTCAATTAGGAAGATTGATTTGTAACAAAAAAAATGCCCAATATTTTTCATAAGCTTGGCTAGTCGTCCCAAATTTTAGGACGACTAGACGCAGCCAAAAAAAATTGATTCAAAACAATTATTTTTTAACAAAATAGTAAAATCTTCAACCAAACAGATCAATTTCCAACTAAAATGATACATAATCTACAGAAATGAATTTTCCGCCAAAAAGATTAATTTTCTACCAAAAAAAAACGAATTATCATTGTAAAACACATGAATCTTCAACCAAATAGTTGAATTCGCAAGTAAAAAGTTTTCAGTTGAAAAAATTAATGTTCAATAAAAAAAACATCGATTTTTAAAAAAAGTATAGTTAAATGCTCAATTATTTTCGAATTAACAAATTAGTTTAACTTTCAACCAAGTAGCTGAATTTTCAACCAAAAAATATGAATTATCAATAAAATAGTTGAATCCTCAACCGAATAGTCGAATTTTTATCAAAAATTCGTGAAATCCCCATTGTTTCAATCAGTCAAAATTGAAAGAATCTCAAATATTAAAATGATTGAAGAAATTTTAGGAATCGAAAGTGACTGATTTTCAGTGATTGGAAGTAACTGATTTGTCTGTTCTAATGAAATAGTAACATTATTTCTAAATTAAAATTCCTAATTAAATTCCTATATCGTTCAAAATGACTTTGTTTAGATCATTCAAAATCACTGATTTGGTCAGTGGACGATACTGATCGGATCAATTTGTCTTTATTGGCAGAAAATAAATCTTCTTAGTTCAAAATTCATCTTTTTGGTTGAATTTAATTAATTTTTTTGGGCAATGATTTATTATTTTAGCTCAAAATTTATCTGATTGGTTGAAAATTAAACTATTTTATTCGAAATACTTTTTTTGGTATGAAAATTAATTTTATTCAACATTCAGTATTGTTGTTGTTAATAATTCATCATTGTAGTTAAAAACTTGTTTCTGTGGTTGAATAATAATAATTTAACTAATTTGTTGAAAATTCGTTGTTTTTTTGTTCAAATTTAATTTGTTTAACGATAAATTTATCTATTCGATTTTTAGTTGAAAATCGATCTTTTTCAGTTGAAAATTCATCTTCTTGTTTAAAAGCATCTCTTTTTCATTTTGAATTAAATTCTTGTTGGTTGAAATATTACCTCTTTGTGATTTTTAACTGAAATCTTTTCTACTTGAAATATCAACTATTACATTTTTTATTGAGAATTCATATTTTTTTATTGAAAATTTCACTACTTGGTTGAATTACTTTGTCACAAATTCATTTTGTTTGGTTAAAGATTCATGATTTTACTTTAAAATTCATCGCCTTGGTTGAAAATTTTATTTAAAAAAAAAATTATTTTGTTTTTTATTTTTGAAAATCAATTTTGTTAATTGAAAATTTAATTATAACTTTTTTGATCGAAAAATTTCTTTAGTTGCAAATTTAACTATTTGGCTAAAGATTCATGTTTTTTACGTTGAAAATTCAACTACTTTTTTCTGCGGCTGATAATAATTTAACCATTTTGTTGAAAATTCTCTTTTTTCGGTTGAAAATTAATTTTTTTTACCTGTAAATTTATCTATTACATTTTTTGTTAGAAATTGATCTTTGTCAGTTGAAAATTCAACTATTTGTGTGAAAATTCATGTATTTTGTTAAAAATTCCTCTTTATTGGTAAAAAATAAAGTTTTTTGTCTGAAAATTGATCTTTTTGGTTAAAATCAACTCTTTTTCATTTCGTATAAAAATCTTTTTGGTTGAAATATGAACAGTTTTTTATTTGAACTTGAAAACTTTTGTTACTTGAAATATCAACTATTACATTTTTTGTTGAAAATTCATATGTTTTCACTGAAAATCTTTCCAGCTGGTTGAACTACTTTGTTACAAATTCATTTTTTTGTTCGAAGATTTATGATTTGACTTGAAAATTCATCTCATTGGTTGATAATTTAAATTTGTTTAAATAATTAGTTTTTTACTGGTTGAAAATTGATTTTATTGAATAAAAATTTAACTATTCCTTTCTTGGTTGATGAAAATGTATTTTTTTTAGTTTGCAAATTCAACTATTTGGTTGAAGATTCATATTTTTTTCGTTGAAAATTCGTCTTTTTTTTCTTTTTTTTTGTGGAAAATTCTATTTTTTTTAATTCAACTTGGGCACGTTGAAAGTTGAACTGCTTTGATAAAAAATCATTATTTTGGTCAATGATTCATTATTTTAGCTGGAAATTCATCTGGCCGGTTGAAAATCAATCTTTTTTTGTTGAAATTTCTTCCTTCTAGACAAATTTACGTAATTTCTTGAATATTCATCTTTTTTGGTAGTGAATTATTCTTCTTGGTGAAAAATTATTTTTTTCCATATTCAACTACTTGGTTGAAAGTTGAAATGCTTTGTTAAAAATTCATTCTTTTAATTCATGATTTTCCATTTTGGTTGAAAATTCATCTTTTTGGTTAAAAATTGAACTATTTTGTTTGAAATTAATTTTGTTTTTAACCATTTTTTTTCAAATTTAACTTTTTATTGTTGAAAATTCATCTTTTTTGTTAAAAATTATACTACTTGTTAAGAGTTGAACTGCTTTGTTAAAAATACACTTTTTGGTTAAAGATTCATTATTTGAGTTAAGGGTTCATCTCTTTTGTTGAAAATTGAACTATTTTGTTGAAAACTAGTTTTGTTGTTGTTGAAAATCCATTTTTTCAACTTTTTTTTTCTATTTTTGGTTGAAAATTGATTATTTTTAGTTTAAATCAAACTATTTGGCTTAAAGATTCAACCGTTTTGTTGAAAACTCGTCTTTTTGGGTTGAAGGTTCTATTATTTTCGTAGGAAATTTTACTATTTGGTTAAAAATTATCTTTTTTATTGAAAATTAATATTTTCGGGTTAAAAATGCAACTGTTTTTCTAGAGAATTCGTCGTTTTCGTTTAAAAATGTATTTATTTTTCAAGAAATGTTATCTTTTTTGGTTGAAAATGTACCTTATTGTTTGAAAATTAATCGTTTTTGGTTGAGCATTCAACTATTTTCTTGAAAATTCTTATTTTTTTGTTTGGATTAAACTGTTTTGTTAAACATTCTTCTTTTCGGCTTGAAAAGTTAACTATTAGGTTGAAAATGCAACGGTTTTTGGTTGAATTTTATTATTTTTTGATGAAAAATTCCAACATTTGGTTGAAAATTCATCTTTCTATGTTGATCGATAATTAATTTTGTTGTTGAAAATTCAACAATTTGGTTGAAAATTCACTATTTTTAGATAAAAATTCAACAGACTGGATAACTTAAAATGAATGATTTCATCAGGAGTCAAATTGGTTGATTTAAAAGTCACTTTTAACTGATACGTCATTCGTCGAATACGCATTAATTGAATCAGGTAAAATTGACTTCGAATCAGTCACTTTTGACTGATTGAAATTTCGAGTGTAAGTTTCGAGATTTGTGCATCGAATATATGCTTTCCCAGCAAGAAGGCATCCGAAGTCCAGAACAAAGGTGTTAGAAAAACACCCTAGAGCGTTTACCATACGAAAGGGGCAACTATTCAAACCCAGGTTTGTTGTCTTAAACCAAAGCTATCGTCTCGAGTTTTCAGATATATTTAACAAATAATGACTTCGCATCACCTGTCTTCAATAATCTTCAAGTCTACCAGGATAAACTTAATCTTTCTTTCATAGAAGCTATTTCATGGGGAAATATTTGCTTAAAATTATTATCACAATCCTCCTTCCACAAACTTGTTCTCTTTTATGAGAAAAGAACTCTCTATTTTCACAGATTCAAAACAAATTTCAGAGTCCTTAAAAAAACCTGCCTTCTTAGAACAGAAATAAGAAAAAACAAAACTAAGTCGAAACTAGAAGAATTCGTAATATTTTTTTCCTTCAAGTTTTTTCATTTTATTTTTTTATTATTGTTGTGAGATAAAAAATAATTATAAAACAGAAAATAGGGTGATTTTTTTACGAAAATAGGGGAATACATTTTTTTCAATAAAATCAATTTATTGGTAACATATTGAATTCAGTATGTAACGATTGAGGTAGTTGTGGTGCCAAAAATTAGGTCTCTGAGAAAATAGTATTTCTATGATTTTAGGCATCAAAATAAAATTACTGATGATGTAATTGAAACTGAAAAACATTATTTTTAATGAAAAATGTTAAAAGTTACAAAATCGAAAAGTCGAAATATTCTCTACAGTTTCCAATTTTAAAAGTAAATTTTTCTATGGCTGAAATCGTTATTTACTTATTTTTGAAATTGGAAACAGTAAAGTTGCAGGGAATGTTTTCCCAAAAAAAAGTAAGCCATCATTTCCTAAAATTCAACCATTTTTTTGAAATTGATAAGTAGCGGCAATAAGAAAAAATTCAATTAAGAAAAATATCGCTAAATAATTATTTCTCGTATGTTTTGAACTTTTGTTATAAAAAATAATATTTTTTCTTTCATAGGCCATTAATTTTCTAATTAAAGAGATTAATTTTCAAGGAAAGAGTTGAGTTTTTAAGCTGAAAATTCGAAGCTAAGAAAGATAATTTTTCAACGAAATAGTTGAATTTTCAACAAACAAGAAAACTAACTTTAGACTAAACAATTGCATTTGCAACCGAATAGTTGAACTTTCGGGCAAAATTTTTAACCAAATAGTTCAATCTTCAAACATCAAAGATGAATTTTCAATCAAATGATCGAATTTTAAACAAAAAGGAACTAGCTTTAGGCACAAACCTTTCCATTTTCAACCTAATATTGAATCTTTAAGCCAAAAAGATGAATTATTTAGAAGAAAGTTGAATTTTTAACCAAGAATGATGAATTTTCAATCCAAAAGGATGAATTCTCAATAAATCAGTTTAATTGTCGAACGAAAAAGATGACTTTTTAACAAAATAGTCTAATTTTCAACAAAATATTTGAATTTTCACTTATATAGTTGAATTTCCAAACTGAAAAAATGAATTTTAAACCAAATGATCGAACTTTTAGATCAAAGAGATTAAACTTTAACCAGAAACAGTTGCATTTTCAACAAAATAGTTAAATTTTCAAGCAAAAAAGACGAATGTTCAACAAAACTGTTTTCAACTAAAATTACGAATCTTCAACCAAAAAAAAAAGAACTTTCTACAAAGGAGTTCAACTTTCAACAAAGTGGAAGAATTTATTTTCTTACTGGAAAATATAAAGTTGATATTTCAACCATAAAAGAGCTTAATTTTAAATAAAAAACAGTTGAATTCAACGAAAAAATCGAATTTTTAAGAAAATAGTTAAATCCTCAACAAAAAACGATTGATTTTGAACCAATAAGTTCCATTTTTAACCAAAAAATATAACACTTCTAACAAAAGAGATGAATTTCCAAATCAAAAAGGGGAATTCTCTACAAAAAAATTTGAATTTTCAACCAAAAAATATTAATTTTCAATGAAACATTAGTTTTCAACCAAAAAGTAAACTTTCAACCAAATAGTCGATTTTCATACCAGAAAAATTCTACCCAAAAAGACGAATTATGAAGAAAAGAGTTGAAGCTTTAGGACGAATAATTGAATTTTGAACTAAAAACGATCAATTTTCAAAATAAAATGGAACAGGTAACTTTGCAGTTGAAGGAATCAATTCTAAAAAAAAAATTTTAACAAAATAGTTAGATTTTAAACCAAAGAGATGGATCTTCAACTGTAATGGAATATTTAATTTTCAGCCAAAAATTGATTACTTGAATTTTCAGTCAAGAAAATTAGTGTTCACCTAAAAAAATGTGTTTTCAACAAAATAATCCAATTTTTAATCAAATACTATCATTTTTATCCAAAAATATAAAAGTAGACTTTTCAACAACAAAAAATTAACTTTTGATCAAGAATAGATGGTTTTTATTATTGGGTTCTATTAATTTAGTTCACATTTAACGAATTTTCATTTTTTCTAGCATTTCAAGTAGTTTTTGAACGACCCTCTATGAAAATTCTTCCAAATCTGGATTTCTCTATTCTCACAGAAAATTTAGCTAATAATGGAATAGTTGAATTTTCAGTTTACAAAATCAATATTCATAAACACAAAAAGGAATTTAAAAGAAATACTTACATTTTTAACGAAAGAGACGAATCTTTAAATAATAAAATGAATTTTGAACAAAGTAGTTCTACTTTGAACAAAGCAGTTACATTTTCGATGAAGAAGATTAATTTTCTACCGAAGAAGGCGAATTTACAACAAAATACTTCAATCTTCAATCAAATACTATAATTTAAAATTTTTATCCAAAAGAGATTAATTCTGAACCAAAAATACAAAACTAGAGTCTGTAATCAAAAAGAATTAACACTCAACAAAAAATAGTAAGATTTTCTTATTTGTTTTAATAATTTAGCTTGCATTTAAGAAATAATGTGAAGTCTGATATTAGATGCTTTACTTGAAAAAAAAAATTATTTCGATTCTTTCAATCATTTCAGGTAGTTTCTGAACGACCCCTCATGAAAATGTCTTCAACTTTAAATTTCTCTATTCTCACCGAAAAAATTAGCTTTCACAACTTTTCCCTAACGTTTTCCATCATTTTGTCCCTTTATTCATTTTGTTATCTCAACGCAATATGAAATTGCATTCACGAATATTGAAGTGGCCCGATTTCCTGCTCCACTTGGTCACAAGCACATATGGAAACGATCCTAAAAATACATGGCACGGTTTTGACGGAAGCTACAATAGGAACCTGGCAAATAGATTATTAGGTGTAAGAATCGTCGTGGATGATCACACCTGACCAGGCAAGCCAGGTCGGATGTGCCTATTTACGAGACAAGGACCTCGACTCATACGATGGGTTTTGGACGAATGAATGGAAAGAAGCCCATTTAGCCGCTCTCACTTGAAAATCGGCTAATATTTTACCTGCGATACAAAAGTCCACTCTTGTGGCCCATTGCAAACATATTGACCGAGGTTGCGGGTTGCGACCGCAGGAAGTAGCTCTCGCAGGATATTTACGCATCCAGAGAATACAGCTTGCATCTGGATCTTCCGCTCTTGAGTTTATCTAACTTGAAATCAAAAACTTCCCTCTATCTGATTTTCATATTGAGAGAGAAAAAATGTAGCAAAGGGAAATTCAATCGTGAGAACTCTCTTCAATTTAAAATGCCCTCATTCGGAAGCATCAAAATTTGAAAGTTTTGTAAATGAAAACAGATATTTTCATGTATAATTGAATTATATATATGGCCTTCTTAGACAAAGAAGGTGTGGATCTCGGGATAGTGAAGGTACGTGGGTTAGCGTTTGCAGATGATAAGGTTGTTATGGCAGAATCAACGGAAGACTTGCAGAGAATTTTCAGCAAATTGAATACTGGAATGAAAAATATGGGTCTTAAAATTAACGTCAATGAAACAAAAATTATGGTGTTCGAAGGAAAGGGTGAAAAACAGTATGCAACATTACCCTAAACAATAAGAGGATAGAACAAGTTGATAAGTACGTGTATCTTGGTAGTCTATTTACTAATGACGGAAAGATAGATGAAGAGATGGAAATGTAGGCTAAAATGGCAATATATAATACTGTATTTACACCCACTGTGCTGTATGATAACAAGACATGGGACCTATCACGAAAGGGATAAGAGTAAAATTAACGCGGTTGGCATGAAATTCCTGCTCAATGTCTGCGGTAAAACGCTAATGGACAAAGTCAGTAATGAGAGGATTCTCAAAGAATGTGGTGTAGAGGAAATACTGTTTGACAAGAATGAAAGAAATTTGTTGAGATCTTTTATTCAAAATAGAAATACTGGTCAGGGCCTTGTTGGTGCCTCTTTTTAAATGGGGTCAAATAGGGCAATTTCGGCACGGGTCCAAAAGATTCTACGTAAAAAAGAGTTTATGTAAATGTTACGAACCGTAAAAAATATTTCTACCCCCCCCCCCCCCCTTACTGTACGTAATTTGTTGTCTCCAGAAATAATAAGATATGGGACTTGAAAAAAGGAAATTTTCAGTATTCAAGATAATACATACTTTGGAGGTAAAAGTGTATATAGCTTTCAAGGACGTTAAATTAATGAATTTATACCTTTAGGATTTAATTTTTTAAATGATGATATTTTAATAAAGTGAGTGAAATTTAATGATAAAATTATGTAAGTTTATGTCAAATTATTACGGATTTGTTAGATTTCATGCTTGACAGGTGATTCTCATACATATGAAAATGTGCATTGTCACTTAAGTTTTAAGTTATGTTTCACTTTGTCAAAGACATGATGGGAAAGACATAAAGATGGATTGCATTTTGCTGTTTTCCTAGTTATTGCTGGTAAAATTAGGCAGGGTGGCCAAAAACTTCATTTTTAAAATTCCCTGATTTTTTCTTAACCAATTTTTCATTTTCCCTGATCGTTAATATTCAAATACCGGCATCTTAATCTTGTGATATTTTTAACATAGGATCTTTTATAAACGGAATGAAACAATATTGCAGTTTCAGATACAAATTCAGAATTGTCCAATTCATTTATTTTGAACCAAAAAAATAACTTTTCTACCATAAAATATGACTTTTTAACAAAATACTTGAACTTTCAACAAAATAATTCAATTTTCAACAAAGTAGTTGAATTTTTAAACTAAAAATATGAATTCTCAACAAAAAGTGTAATAGTTGATATTTCAACCAAAAAAGATGAAATTTCATTTAAAAAAATGAATTTTAAAACCAAAAAGACGAATTTTCAACAAAGAAAGATTTTTCAGCCATAAAAAAAATTTAATCTAAATCGATGAACCTTCAAGCCAATAGACGAATTTTCTGAAGAAAAATTAAATTTTCAACTAGAAAATATAAATTTTCAGCAAAAAAATGAATTTTCAACAAAATAGTTAAATTTTTAACCAAAGAGCCTTCATTAACGAAAAAATAAAAATTTCAACAAAGTAGTTCAACTTTTACCCCCGCAGTTGAATTTTCAATTGAAAGAGATCAGTTGTCAACAAAATAGTTCAACTTCCAACCAAAGAGATAAATTTTCAACTAAAAATATGAATCTTCAACAAAAAAATGATTTCTCAAAAAAGTTATTCAAACCAAATTTTTAAAGAAAACAGTTGAATCCTCAAGCAAAGGAGATTAAATTTCAACCCAACAGTTGCATTTTTATCCAAGAAAGATGCAATTTCCACTAAAATAGATGAATTTTCAAAAAAATAGTTGAATTTTTATCCAAAAAAGATTTTAGTTGACTTTTCAACACAAAAATATGAATTTTAAACATAAATTAAATTTTCTACGAAACAGTTGAGCTTTGAACAAAACAGTTACATTTTTATCCAAAAAGGAGGAAGCAACTACAAAAAAAATATAAACACAAGGTAAATAAATTTATAACAAGAATATTATATTATAGGGGGACCGCAACAGTTCATTTTAAAAATTCCCTGAATTTACCCTATCATTTTTTTATTTTTCCTAACCATAAATATTCAGAGACCAAAATTTGAAACTTGTAATATTTTTAACCTAAAATCTTCAACAAACGGAATAAAACAATTTCTAATTGAAATTGAAAATTTTCAAAATTATTCTTCTTGACAGTTATTTCAAGTTATAGAAATTCCCTGAATTTTGCAAGATTTTTTCTTAAATCCCTGACTTTTCCCTGACCAGTAAAATTTCCTGACTTTTTTAAAAATTGTTGTTGGCTAGGTTCGTTTTTCACTCACCACGTTTCTTTGGCGCGTTAAGTTAAATTTATATTAACTTTCTGTACAATTACTGCGATTGATTTGTTTCACTTGCAAATTTCCAAAAATTATGTCCTCATTGCTATTTATCATATTTAAGGATAATTGTCTGAGAATGGCCCTCTTGGACGAAGAAGGTGTAGATCTCGAAACAGTGAAGGTACGTGGGTTAGCTTTCGCAGATGACAAGATTGTTATGGCAGAATCAATCGAAGACTTGCAAAGAATGTTGAATAAACTTGATACAAGCATGAAGAACATGGGCCTCAAAATTATCGTAAATAAAACAGAAAATAATGGTGTTTGTGGGTAAAAAACGAGAAAACAATGTGCAACATTGTCCTAAATGATGACAGATTAGAAAAAGTTGACAAGTACGTATATCTGGGTACCCTATTCACTAGCGACGGAAAAATAGATGGGGAGTTAAATAGGCGCATAAATGAGGGTAAAAACATATAAAAAAAAGCTAAAATGGCCATACATAATTCTATATTCGTACCGACTGTGCTATACGGTAGCGAAACATGGATCTGTCAAGAAAGGACAGGAGTAAAATTAACGCGATTGGCATGAAACCTCTGCGCACAATATGCGGGAAAACACTAACGGACAAAGTCTAAAACGAGATAATCCTCCAAGAATGTGGCACAGGGAGACACTAGTTAACATATGGGAAAGAAATCAGTTAAGATGGTTCGGACATCTTGAAAGAATGAAAGATGAACGACTGACCAAACAAGTGTATAAAGGTGAAGTAAATGGCAGAATGCCCAGAGGTAGACCGCCGAAAAAATGGTTAGAATCTGTAAATGAGACATTAATCCGAAGAGACATAAGAAGCCATAGAAACACAAGAGCTTGCATGAAAAAATGCATGGACGTGAAGGAAGCTAGAGTAGTATGCCAGGACAGAAAAGTGTGGCGACAAATAGTTTGTAAACAGAGTGACAATAGAGTGAATGACGCCTGAAACAAAGACCTTGCGGATACTAATGGGCCTAAATGGGGAACCACACATAACAATTTTGTGAGGCTCTTCACTTGGGGTGATCGCTAGAGAGATTGATCAGCAAAATCTGTAAAAAGAACCTTTGAAATCACTTCAAATTATTCAAATCTAATAAAAATACACTCAGATATTTCACACCCTTTAAAGTCTTTGGAAATCCCTGGAAAATTTGTTAATCTCTTGAAAATGCCTCGAAATCTTTTTAAATACTCTTGAATATTTCGCATCCTTTAAGTACAGTCCCTTACTGAAAGGCCAAACTTGAACGCTGCCTCAAATTAAAAATGTCTTTATAATATAAACGAGCATAGCAGCATAGAATAATAAATCAATGTTACAAACTCCCAATGCCGGATATTATTGCGAATTGAAATTCAGGGATGATCCTGTTACGAACGTGCATTAGCACGAAGCCGATAATGGCCCCACCGTAGGCTTTAAAATTGATAAAATATCGCGACCGCAGTTGCGAAAGGGTATGGATATGTACTTATATATGTATTTATGTACATACATGGATGGATATAAAATATATACAATATATATGTATAGATGCAGTAGAGGTCTCGTCATGCATACTATATATAGTCGTGCACATTGCAAATCGCACGAATCGATTCGTCTGGATGACGAGTCAGTTATAGGCAATATAATGCAGGGGTAGCAAAATACTTGTATGTTGTGTGTTGTATATTCTGTTTTGCTATATTTCTATTGAAGCGAATCGCGAGCCTGCAAATATAAATATACACGGTCAGTCGTTTGTTCGAGAAAATAATGCCAAATATTCTCTGCCTGGTTGCCTGGCTGTTATATAATGCGGATGTCACGCGAAAATATTTGGTAACACGTTCTTCATGTGCCCACACGAGCAAATATGGATTTACTGATTCCGTGAAATGTATTTTCAGTCCGAATCGTCGTTAAAAATTATGCCAATGTATTCATTCGCGGAATGCAATTTATTTTTCATCGCAACAATTACTTACATTTATCACTGTTTGACAAGTGTGAAAGAAATTTGTTGAGATGATTGGGCATGTTCAGAGAATGAAAGATGAACGACTAAAGAGGTATGCCTGGACAGAAAAGTGTGGCGACAGATAGTTCATGACAAATACATGTTGAAGAGTATCAGTGGAGTGAGTGATGTCTGAAACGAAAGACCTTGGATACTAATTTGCCCGAGTGGAGAGCTTTACATAATGACTTTGTGAAGCTCTTCGCCTGGGGTGCTTGCTAGAGAGATTGACCAGCAACCTGGCTCGCAGCTGTGTTCGGAACGAACGTGTTATTTGAACAAATAACACGGGAATTCTAGATTATTCTAAAAATGTATACCCCCCCCCCCCCCTCTGTTATACCGATTTGTACAATTCCCTGCATCACTTTTCTTATATGAACTCCCTAATCCCCGGCTCAAACCGAGTGAGTCACGCTTACTCCGAAAGGGATATGGCTTAATCCCTAATGGCATATTAATAAAAAAATAATAATAAACAAACCAATTAACAAAAAAAAATATTATTATTATTGATGGTAGCTATAAGAAAGAATCCCGAGGTGACTGTCGTCACCTCCAACTCTCGCGGCCATTGTGTAAGGATAACAGCAGTAAAATACAAACTCCAAACTACACCACGCTCCTAATTTTGTACCAACATCATCGGAAAAGATTGTGAACATCGTATTAAATTAATTTATAACATCCTCATCTAATTAGGAACTTGGCTTAGTCCGTGGCTGATGATGAAAAACCGGGTTTACCCGAGAAGCTTAAAAAAATAAAATAATAATAACTCGGGAGCGTCTACAAGCATGCGACTAAAAACATATGGAGTGGCAGATGGTAGCTCTGAGAAAGCATCCACAGGCGACTGTTGTCACCTCCAACTCTCGCGGCCGCTCTGTAAAGATAACAGCGGTAAAACACAAACTCCAAAATACACCATGCTCATTGCAAAAGATTTCAAACTTACTGAATTAATTTCTAACAACCTCATCTGATTAGGCACTTACTTCGTGTCTGATGATGAAAACCCGGGTTTACCCGAGAAGTTAAAAAAATAAAATAATAATAATTCGGGAGCATCTACAAGCGAGCTGCTAAAAATCTATGGAGTGGCAGATGGTAGCTCTAAGAAAGCATCCAGAGGCGACTGTTGACACCTCCAACTCTCGCGGCCACTGTGTAAAGATAACAGCGATAAAGGACGAACTCCAAACTACACCATGCTCTTAATTTTGTACCTACATCATCACAAAAGATTGTGAAGATCGTATTAAATTAATTTATAACATCCAAATCTCATTAGGAAGTTGACTTAGTCTGTGGATGATGATGAAAAACCGGGTTCACCCGAAAATAAGTTTTAAACAAATATTCGGGAGCGTCCACATATAATTACTTGAAGCTATTTTTAACGATTTTTTGGTTTTGGTTAGTAAGTCCCCCCCCCCCTCCTGCCCCTTCCTTACGTAATTTTGACGGACAAAATTTTTTTCCTGAATTTAATTTGGGGATTAGCTAAAAATTACGTAAGACTAGGGGAGGCTGGGGCGAGATGAGCATAGTTATAATTTTCAGTGGAATATTTGAAATCTATAGTTTCCTTGTGGCTGGAAGGCACCCTTGTGACTGGTCACAGAAATAATGTTGGTCAAATTCCTACCCCTTTTTCAACGTCTCGTGGGGGTGAGAAGGCACGAAATTACTGTTATTTCTGAAAAGAACAGCAACAAAAATCAGATATTTTGAGAGAAAATGCAGTGTCTCATTTGACCCCGTATGCTCATCTCGCCCCGGTCTCCCCTATTTGGGGGAGGAGGATTTAGTAAAACCTTACCGTTTCTCATGAATTAGCAAAGTAGTTGAACTTTCAAACAATGAAGATGAATTTTCAACCAACAATATAGTAGTTGATATTTTAACCAAGGAAAATTTTTCATTTTAAATCAAAAACAGTTGAATTGAACCAAAAAAGACGAATTTTCCACAGAATAGTTGAATCCTCAACCAAAACCGAATGATTTCCAACCAAATACTTGCATTTTCAACCACAAAGATCAAATTTCTACCAAAGCGATGCATTTTCATATGAAGAAAACGAATTTTCAACAAGAGTTGAATTTTCAACCAAAGAGGATTTTTCAGTCAATAAAGAAAAAAATTTTCATGGAAAATGTTGAATCTTCAAGCCAAAAAGACCAGCTTTCTATAAGACAGTTAACGTTTAAACTAAATAGTTGATTATTCAACTAAAAAGATGAATTTTAATTTAGAAAAAAAAACGAAGATTAATTTTTTACCAAAAAGACGAATTCTCAAAAAATATATCAACTTTGAACTAAATAGTTGAATTTTCAACCAAGATGATTCATTTTCTATCAAAAAGACCAATTTTTTAACAAAATAAATCCATTTTCAACCAAATAGTTGATTTATTCAACTAAAAAAGATCAATTTTCAAAAAAAAAATCAATAGTTAAATTTTTATTGCAAAAATTAATTTTTAACAAAAAAAAACGTGTTTTCCATATAACAGTTGAATATTCTAGCAAACACTTGAATTTTCTACTAAATTGTTCATTTTTAACCAAGCAGTTGAATTTTCAACCAAACTGTTCAAATTTCAGCTAAAAAAATTAATTCTTAACAAAACAAAAGACGAATTTACAACAAGGTAGTTGAATTTTCAACCTAAAAAGACGAATTTTCAACGAAAAATGTAATAGTTAATATTTGAACTAAAAATAATTTTCATAATAAATCAAAAATAGTTTCATTTTCAACAAGAGTTGCATGTTTAACAAAAAAATTAATTTTCTACAAAAAAAAAGAGTTTTTTAAACAAAATACATAAATTATCAACCAAACAGTTAAATTTTCAACCAAAAAGATTAACTTTTTACCAAAAAAGACGAATTTGGAACAAAATTCATAAAATTCCAACCAAATAGTTAAAGTTTTATCTTAAAAAGATCAATTTTCTACCAAAAAATTAATTTTCTACGAAAAATGTAATATTTCAACCAAAAAAGATCGAAATTTTTAATTTAGAACAGTTCAATTTTCAGTGAAAAAAAAAAACAAATTTGCAATAAAGTAGTTAAATTGTCGACCAAAGAAATAAATTTTGAATTAAAATGATGAATCTTCAACTAAAAAATGTATTTTTAACAAAGCAGTTTATTTATCGACTAAATATTTGAATTTTCTAACAAATTGTCAAACTTTTGTTTCTTAGGAGATGAAATCACCTTTTTCACCGCCTCAGGCTCCCTTTGCAACCCGAAATCCCGATTTCCATCCCTTCAGACTCCTTTAACAATAAAAAATCCCCTTGCCCCATAATAGATATAAAATACAATAAATACAAAACAATCTTCTATGGGGAAGCCAGTGCTCATGAAATGATCAGAATTAATTTGACAATTAGGCAATCAAAAAAAGAAACATGTAATAAACGCACGTAGTGCGTTAAATTTTCCTAGTACTGCAATAAAATAACAGATTTTAGGATTTTCGACAAAGAAAATCACAATAGCGACACTCGAGAAAAGCTGAATCTTGACCATCCTGTTGGTCCCCACTGCGTCTTAATACACAGGGGTGTTTATCGAAATTCAAATTCAGTCAGCATAGCTACGGGACACGACGCGTCAGTGGTCCTTGAGGACCCTTCGGGAGACTTTGAATCCCGTCGTCCGCCGATTCACGCACGACTGAATATTGCCGCACCTTGGCCACGTCGGGGAATTCGTACTCGAGATTCAAGTTGAATTTGTTTCTGATTTATTTGAACCGCGAAGAGCCCTCGAAAAAGCCACAGTATGTCGCCTCCAGGCACGAGCGGACACATTAGATCACGTGCTCGCTTACACCCTCAAGTGCTTCCACGGGGTGTCTATATAATCCGTCCTACTTCAAAAACCAACGAGCCAATGCTAAAATACTTCACCACTCTACAATAAAGCAATCATACTCTTTATCTTTCTGTATTATAAAAAATTTTTGCCGCTGCCACCTTCTCAGGAATTGGCACTTACGCCCTTTTTTATTTCTAATCAAGACCTTCCCCTTCCACTTCCACTTTGTAATAAGAAAAGATCACGCCCTTACAGGAATTCTCAGTCCAGCCCTGGGTCAACCTTAGCCCAGCCCTGGTCCAAGCAGTGGCTCAGCCTTGGCCCAGCCCTGCCTCATCCTCTGCCCAGTCTTAGCACAACCACCCACCCCTTTCATAATTGTTGCTCTGTTTCAAGAATTGAGCTTATGGTATTTTCCTCCAACCCTATAGCATTTTACCCCAATCCGAGGGAGACACAGAAAAACTGGGGGTATGAAACGTTGCAGGTAATCGTTCAAGCAGGGTAAAGGTGTTCGCACAAGAAAATCCGTTGCAGTGCGCTGGAGGCGTCTCACGGACGTGCCGTCCGCGCACGAACTCATAACGCCAACCAATCGCGTGCAACCTGCCGTGCTGCTACGGTCCGTGGCAGCACTTACTCAAGTGCGTTGCGAACTAGTGTAAGTAGCGACGTACTTGTGTGCGTCACCGCTCGGACCGCAGCAGCACGACAGGTTGCACGCGATTGGTTGGCGTTACGAGTTAGTGCGCGGACGGCACGTCCGTGAGACGTCTCCAGCGCACTGCAGAGGATTTTCTTGTGCGAACACCTTTATGGTCAGCTGAGTACACGAAACTGAGGAAAACTTTCCGTTGTTACAGGCTGGCAACGTGCTGCCTCTAGCGGAGTCGGTCAGAGATATCTGCCATTTACCACGGAAAGTTTACCTCAGTTTGGAGTATACCACCTTGCGTTTACCCTGCTTGACCGATTACTTGAAACATTTCGTACCCTCAGTTTGTTCTGTGGAAACAGGTCCTAAAAATACGATCCAACGAAGATGGTTTACGCCGGATTATATTAAATATTACTAAAAAATAAAAAATATTACTAAAACTTGTGAAATTACTTCATTCATAGTAGTGAACTTACTGATTTTAAATTCATAAAATCTTGTGAAACTGCTACATTGAAAGTGATGTCTTTCATTTAAAATTATTAAGTTCACTACTATGAAGGAAGTAATTTTACAAGTTTTGTTATCGTCAGATCACTGAAGTTAAGCAGCGTTGGACGCGGTTAGTACTTGGATGGGTAACCATTCAAGAATACTGAGTGCTGTTGGCACATCGTGGGTGTGGTGAGCCCACACTTGTAGTTATTTATAACTACAAGAAAACTATCCACCTAGAAACACTACCCGAATCGGGTAGTGTCACACCTACCCTGAAAGGGAAATGGCTTAATGGTATACATACAAAAACGCAGTGGTAAAGTTACAAGAATTTTGTTTTACAGTGTAGACTTCGCAAATTTTCAACCAAAAGGATTACTTTTCAACGAAATGGTTATGTTTCCAACAAAATAGATGAACTTTTAACCAAATAGTTGAATTTTCAACCAAAAGGAATTATTTTCGACTGAAATAAATGAAATTCCAACAAAATACATGAATTTTCAACCAAGTAGTTCAATTTCCAACGAAAGGATTAATTTTTTTAACAAAAATGGAATAGTTACATTTTCAGTTGAAAACATTAATTTTTTACCAAGATTTTTTACCAAGAAGATTAATTTTCTAACAAGATATACCAAGTTTCAACAATATAAGTAGTATAGCTATGCCGCTACGACACGACTTACCGACCGAATAAGGTTCTGTTCCATGCTTAGTTAACATCTGTCGGCGTAACAGGGAGGTCGGTAATCGCCGTAATAGCATAGCTATTAGCTATACTACTAACGCACATGAATTTTTAACAAAATCAAGTTAATTTTCAACCAACGAGTTGAATTTTCCACCAAAGTAGTGGGATAGTTGAATTTTTAACCCAAAAGGATAAATTTTCAACAGAACAGTTGAATTTTCAGTAAAAAATGACATTTTCGAAAAATTTTTGAATTTCCTAAAAATTACATTTTGTTTGACCACATATTTAAATTTTCAACCAAAAACCAGAATTTTCAGCCAAGAATATTAATTTTCGATCGAAAAATACCAATTTTCAACCAAGTAATTGAATTTTCAAATAAAAAAGATCAATTTTCAGCCAAATAGTTGAGTTTTCAATGAATAAAATGAACTTTTAGCAATTTAGTTCAACCTTTAAACAAGCAGTTAAATTTTGAAAACGAATAAGATGAATTCTCAAAGAAAAATTTATCAGTTGTATTTTAAACTGAAAACGATTAATTTGTAACCAAAAATGAAATGGTTAAATTTTCAGTTGAAAAAATTCTACAACAACAAACAATTTTAAGCAAGAAGATTAATATTTTACTAAAAAGACGAATTTTTAACAGAATATGTAAATAAATTTTCCACCAAATAGTTAAATTTCCAACCAAATAGTTCAGTTTTCAACTAAAACGATGAATTTTCATTCAAGAATCTTAATTTAAAAAAAAAATGAATTTCAACAAAATGGATTAATTTTTAACTAAGAAAGCAAAATTTTCACCAAAACTGAAATATTTAAGTTTTCAGTTATAAAAATTAATTTTTTACAACAAAAAAACGGATTTTCAATAAAATGTTGAAATTTTTAACCGAAATATTTTCAACTTATATCAGAAACCTTCAACTAGAAAAATGAATGAATGGTATAGTTTCATTTTTAGTTAAATAAACAATTTTTTAACAATATAGCTAGATTTATAACCGAGAAATCAATTCGATACCAAAACAGTTGAATCTTCAACCCAAAAAAAAGAAGAATTTTCAATAAACTAGTTGAATTTTCGACAAAAAAAAATGACTTTTTAACAAAACTGTTAAATTTCCTGCAAAGTAGATTAATTTTTAACCAAATAGTTAAATTTTCAACCCGAAGCATGAATTTTCAATCAAGAATATTAATTTCCTACCACAAAAAATGAACTTTTAGAAAAAGACATGAATTTTCAACTAAAAAGGATCAATTTTGAACCAAAAATGAAGTAGTCAAGAAAATTACTTTTCCAGTAAAAAAAACAATAAAATATCAACAAAATAATTGAAAAATATTTGAATCACCTATATGTAAATTACTCAGAATTAACTGGATTACTCTGGATTACAAGTTAATTACTTGGATTACCTAAATTACTTCGAATTATCTGCATTTTTAATTAATTATTCTGGATTACATGTGAAGTACTTGGAATACCTGTAATACTCCGAATTATTTGGATTACGAGTGGATTACTCTGGATACCTCCGAATGACAGGTTTATTACGCCGGATTAGAAATTTATTACTCAAGATTAGAGCTGTATTGCAACAGGATTACTCCCTATTACAAGTTCATTATTCCGGATTGGAATTGGATTACAATTATATTATTTCGGATTACTTAATGGTATACATACAATAGGGTTTTCTGTGGATTACGGCCATGCCACGCTGAAAAAACCAGTTCTCGTCAGATCACTGAAGTTAAGCAGCGTTGGGCGCAGTTAATACTTGGATGGGTGACCATTCGAGAATACTGTGTGCTGTTGGCATATTATGGGTGTGGTGAGCCCAAACTTGTAGTTATTTATAACTAAAAGAAAACTATCCACCTAGAAACACTACCCGAATCGGGTAGTGTCACGCCTACCCTGAAAGGGAAGTGGCTTAATGGTATACTACTACTATACTACAAGTTGATTACTCCGGAATACTGGGATTGCAACGACTTACTTGAATTACTCCTGATTACAAGTAGATTATCTGGGATTAGTCCGGATTTGAACGGGATTACTTTAGATTGCAAGTGTATTATGCGGATTACAAGTGGATTACTGTGGAAACTTTAGAAAATCATTTTCAATGTTTTGAAAACTTTTTCAGTTTTCTCCTGAAATTTATTTTTAAAAATGAAAAATCATTTGAAATTTTCCCAGAAATTTATTTTAAAACCAAAAATGTTCTCAGGAATCTTAAGAAAAAAATCTCATTCTCTTGAAACCTTTCAACATTCTTAAGAAACTTCTTTTTCCGAAACCTTCAAAAATCTACATTAAAAAAAAATTTATATCTGTACAAGTTTTACATTATTTTTTAATCGTTTCGAAATGTCTGAATATATCTTACATAAACTTGAGCGAATGTTGTCTAAAATTTTGTAATCTTGAAAAATTGCCATCGCATTAAACATACACTTCTTAATAATTGGATAAGGTGCCCCTTTTTATTTTAAATTTGTTGTATTTTGTGAAAACTTGTAAAACTTTGGAAAACTAGCTGTGAATTCGATCTCGAGTGTTTCCACTTTGTTTGTATTTATAATTATATGGTGCTCATTTCACGAGCACTTTGCTTCCCGTTAGCAAATGTATTTGCTTCCTCATAGAGGAAGCATTAGTTATTTTTTTCAATAATAGACAAACTAAAGTCTTTATTTTGCTCAATTTAAAAATAGAAATTTACAAAAAATACAAAGTTAGAAAATGATACAGAAAATGTTTAAATACAAAGACAAATCAAATTTTGTATTCGAAATGATAATTTTTCGAGCTGGAAAAAGGAAGGGAAAAGTTCTGTCGCACCCTATCCCTTTCCCAGCTTTATGATTTCTTTACAAAAAATGAATTATTCTATTCAAAAATTTATGGTCAAAACGTCTTTCCTATTCATACATCAAATTTGATTTATGTCGATGAAAAAAGTTTTTCTGTTTGAAACAGATGATTCAAATATTATAAATGAGCATAACTTCCTTAATCTTCAATAAAGTGTATTAATATTGTAGGTCAATCAAATCGTCTCGAAGCAAGGAATCTTTTATATTAAAGTTTTACCATAAAAACCCGTATTTTCAAATATTATGCATTAACATAGCTTCCTTACTCTTCATTAAAATGTATCAATGTTATAGGTCAATCGATTCGTCTTGAATCTACACAACTTTTCTATTCTCGCATCAACTTTAAGTTATGAGAATGAGAAAATTTTTAGTATAAAAATCGATTTTAAAAATATATAAATGACCATAACTTCCCTACTCTTTAATAAGATGTATTAATATTGTAGGTCAATCGAATCGTCTCGAACCAAGGAATCTTTTATAATGTTGCATCAACTTTGAATTATGTCGAAGAAAAAAGTTTACTATAAAAAACCGTATTTTCAAATATTATGCATTACCATAGCTTCCTTACTCTTCAATAAAATGTATTAATATTATAGGCCAATGGATTCGTCTCGAATCATCACATCTTCTCTGTCCTTGCATAAACTTTGAATTATGATATTGAAAAAAGTTTTACTATAGAAAACCGATTTTCAAAATATATAGATTACAAGCACTTCGCTACGCTTTAATAAAATGTATTAATATTATAGGTCAATCGATTCGTTTCGAATCAAGGAATCTTTTATATTCTTGCATCAACTTTGAATTATGTTGAAGAAAAAAGTTTTACTATAAAAAATCGTATTTTCAAATATTATGCATTACCATAGCATCCTTACTCTTCAATAAAATGTATCAATATTATAGGTCAATCGATTTCCCTCGAATCAAGGAATCTTTTCCGTGCTCGCATCAATTTTGAATTATGTTAATGAAAAAAGTTTTACTATAAAAAACCGTATTTTCAAAATATATAAATTACCATAACTTCTCTACTCTTTGATGAAATGTATTAATATTATAGGTCAATCGATTCGTTTCGAACAAAGGAATCTTTTATATTCGTGCATCAACTTTGAATTACGTTAATGAAAGAAGTTTTATTATAAAAAACCAATTCTTAAAATATTACTGAGTTTAAAAAAAAATGCAATAAATATTTTTAGAACTCCTTCGGTCAGTTTCAAGATATTAGTGGGGAAAATAAGCCCTCCAAATTTCATCAATTTATCTGCAACCGTTTTTAAGTTATCGTGTTCACAAAAAAGTGTGACATCCACACATCCACACAGACACATCCGGACAATTGCTTAGAACATTGTATTAGACATTTTTAAATTAAGGAAGGTTGAATTGAATGAATTTAAAAATTTTAGAAAATGTTACCATTACAAAGCTAAAGTTTGTAACTCAGAAATTATGTTTTGGGGATGCCTCCTGAGTATTTTTACAGAATATGAAAACAATCGTTAGGCTCCCTTTTACAGTAACTCGATATTTATTGTTTTTTGATCAATTTATGTGATTTTTTTCGAAAGGAACAAGTAATAAGTAACGTTTTCTGTACTAAAAACCTTCAATTTTGCGCCCAAAATAAGTTCCTGTGTGATTAATATTGATTGACTTTCCGATCCGTTTTAGATTTTGAAAAATATGTGGAAGTCATTACTTTTTTCAAGATTCCACAAGTCTGGTCCATTTGTCGTGAAAATGCTATAAACCAAAAAGAAAGTCCAAAAATTTCCGGAGAATTAAAAAAAAAAGAATATTCTAGCATAAATAGTTCAGAAGTTATGGCCTCCTAAACTGATTTTTCAGTGAAAAAAACTTGAAATCTTTTTCTTTTTGCACAATATCTTATCCCCTGTACATCCCACATGAAATTTGTGTGAAAATAAATTAAAGAAGTTTTAATTATCTTTAAAACTCAAAAAATAATTAATTCTAGCTTCTATAGAACAGAAGTTATAGTCTCTTATAGCAGGTTGCTTTTTGTGGAATTCTTTTTACAAATTGAAAAATCGAATTACGGTGACTGTCTTCATGTGTGAATATCTTTTAAAAATGTTGTAAATAGTTCACATTGTGAAATTCTATTATCTCTCTCTCGCCTTGTTCATGCCAGTATTAATAAATTATTAATATATATATCAACAATAAATAATTTATAAGTTTTCTCTAATTGATGGTTTTAAATCTTCATTTCTGACGATTTGCTTTCCCAAGTATAAGAGTTAAAGAAAATAGTGAAAAGTGCTGATGCAATATATAACAAAATAAATTTTAATCAAAAAAGCGATCCATGATAAAGTTCCACAAAAAGCAGCCTGCTATAAGAGACTATAACTTCTGTTTTATAAAATTAATTATTTTTTTGAGTTTTAGAGATAATTTAATCTTCTTTAATTTATTTTAACAGAACTTTCATGTAGGATATACGGGGAATGAGATATTGTGCAAAAAGAAAAAGCATTAAAGTTTTTTCAGTGAAAAATCACCTAAAGAGCTCATAACTTCTGAACTATTCATGCTAGAACATTTTTTTTTTTAAATTCTTCGGAAATTTTTGGACTTTCTTTTTGGTTTGTAGCATTTTTACGACAAATGGACCAGAATTTTGGAATCTTGAAAAAACTGATGTCCACTTATTTTGGTCGCAAAATTGAACGTTTTTAGTACAGAAAACGTTACTTAATACTTGTTCCTTTCGATAAAAATCACATAAATTCATCAAAAAACAACAAATATCGAGTTATTTTAAAAGATGGCGTAACGATTTTTTTCATATTCTGTAAAAATACTCAGGAGGCATCCCCAAAACATAATTTCTGAGATACAAACTTTAGCCTGCTCATTTAAGTGAAACTTGGTTCTGATGAGGCGTGTTCCTCTAGGAGGAAGAAAAAAGCAAGAAATTGAAAAATAAAATAAATAAAGTAAAAGAAAAATTGAAATTCGTCGCTTAGTGAAGGAATTCGTCGAAGGAACGACCTTCGCACACCCGGGACCTCGTAGCCAAGACCCAAGAGCAAACTTTAGAGATGTTTAAAAAAATGGCCAAATGGGCCGCTATTTATAAAGACTTCGGTGGCGCTGTTTGCCATGCGGCTCCCGGTAGCAGTGCCTTCGAGGTGTCTTCCACGGCATTTCTTTACACACGCACCAACTTTTTTCCTCTGTCGCGTGTACTTTTCTGCACACGCGTGCTTCCTTCCTCCCAAGATGGGCCGGCTAATGGACGCCACTCGAGACCACTTTGGTCCCGGCAAACATCGACGTCCTTTCTCAAAACCCATTGCAAGTGCTACCGCGCAATTATACCGTTCCTTCTCCAATTTCTTGCGAAAATTCACCACTCAATACCTATTTATTTTGTGAAAAAAATTCCAGTTTTAAAACAACGAAAACAGAGCCGGATTTAGATCTCAGGCCTCCCTGAAATTTGCCGCCCTTTTTCAATTTTTATGACTAGCTTTTTTCCAGAGTTGAAAAACAAAAATTGACAATTAGGTATTTTCACTTCAATCACCAGCTAACTTCACTTCGTTGAGTGCTAAGGGGAAAACAATGGATCAAATGCATACGATTCGGTCCATTATTGCGCTATTTTGCTCATAACTTCGTAAAAACAAATTTTTTCTCTACAAGTATATCTAAAAAATAGTTTTTATTTTTTAAGAACTATATAATGAAATAATAAAATGATAATAATTTTTAATGCATTACTAAGATATTACAAAAATAAAGTTTTGTTCCATGCATTTGGTCCATTGTTTTCCTCTCAGTACTCAACGAAGTGAAGTTAGCTGGTGGTTGAAGTGAAAATACCTAATTCCAATGAAATCACATGTGTCCTGTCCTATATAAAAAATAGGAGAAACGAAATAATCGAAAATCTCGAACTCATTGTCGTTGAATACCTGATTAGGTATTTTCACTTCAACCACCAGCTAACTTCATTTCGTTGAGTACTGAAGGGAAAACAATGGACCAAATGCATGGGACAAAAATTTATTTTTCTAATATCTTCGTAATTAATAATAATTATTATCATTTCATTATTTAGTTGAATAGTTCTTAAAAAATAAAAACTATTTTTCCAATACACTTAAATAGAAAAAATTCGTTTTGACGAAGATATTAGCGAAGTAGGGCAAAAATTCAAGGGCGGATCCAGAAAATTTTTCGAAGGGGGCGATTGTGAATTTTCTTCAACGAATGTTTGTGAAAAAAGATCATTTAAAAGAACTTTTCAAATTGAATATAATAAGGCGATTAATTCCACTTTATTTATATTTTTTTTTTATAGTGTTTACATTCATAAAAAATCTAAAGGCACGTGCATATTTGGGCCGTGCATAAATTGCAGTTTTTTGGTGGGGGGGGGGGGGGTTCAAGGATTTTTTTATGTTGTCTTACATGGGGTACAATTTTTGTTAAATTCATCTGTTTAGATTGAAAATTCAACTCCTTAGTTGATAATTGAACTACTTTATTAAAAGTTCATGTTTTTGGTTGGCTATCCATAATTTTAGTTAAAAATTGAACTGCTTGCTTGAACATTCATCCTTTTGGCTTGAAAATTCAAGAAGTTCGTAAAAAATTAAACTATTTGGTAGAAATTTCAACTTTTTCGTATAAAAATCGCTTTTTTATATTGAACATGCATGTTCAATATAATATAATTCCATTTTTGGCCAAAAAGTGATATTTTTTAGGTTGAAAATTCAACTCCTTGGTTAAAAGTCTCTTTTCTTGAAAATAAAACTACTTTATTTAAGCTTTCTTTTTTTGGGGCAAAAATTAATTTTCTTCACTGAAAATTTAACTATTTCGTTTAAAATGAACATTTTTGTTCAAATTTCGTGTTTTCGGGTTGAAAATTCAACCCGGGTACAGAAAATTCGTCTTTTTGTCTTAAACATTTAACAATTAGGTAGAAAATTCAACTATGTAGTAGAAAATTGAATTGTTTTGCAAAAAAAAAAAATTTATTTAAAACTAATTTTTTCAAGTGAAAGATTAACTATTCCATTTTTGGCTAAAAATTGATTTTTTCAGTGTAGAAATTCATCTGTTTGGTTGAAAATTTATGTAGTTTGTTGAAAATTCATCTTTTTGGCAGAAAAATCAACTCCTTAGTTGATAGTTGAACTACTTTATTAAAAGTTCAATTTTTTGGTTGGCGATTCATAATTTTAGTTAAAAATTGAACTGTTTGGTTGAAAAATTCATCCTTTTGGCTTGAAAATTCATCTATTTGGTAGAAATTTCAACTGTTTTGTATGAAAATCGCTTTTTTGAATTGAAAATTATTCTTTTTCAATGAAAATTTAACTATTCAATTTTTGGTCAAAAAGTGATCTTTTTTAGGTTGAAAATTCAACTCCTTGGTTGAAAGCTGAAAGTCTCTTTTCTTTAAAATAAAAATACTTTATTAAAGCTTCCCTTTTTTGGGACAAAAATTAATTTTCTTCATTGAAAATTTAACTATTTCGTTGAAAATGAACATTTTTGTTGAAAATTCAACTGTTTTGTATCGGGTGACGGACAACTTTGCACGTAGCAACTTTGCACGTGCCCAACTGTGCACGTCGATGGTCGGACGGACAACTGTGCACGTCCATCTGTGCACGTCCAAGACCACAAGAGCCCATCTGTGCACGCCGAAATAGTTTGTTGAAAATTTATCTTTTTTTGTAGAAAAAAAACCTTCTTGGTTGGATATTCAACTTTTTGGTTAAAAATTTATGTATTTTATTGAAAATTTTTCATTTAGGCTAACAACTAATTTTTATAACTTAAAATATAACTATGTGATTGAAAATGAACATTTTTGTTGAAACTTCGTATTTTAAGGTTAAAAATTCAACTATTTTGTATAGAAAATTCGTCTTTTTGTCTTGAAAATTCAATAGTTTTGCAGAAAGTTCAACTATTTTTTAGAAGATTCATTTTGCTATATTAAAAATGAGTTTTTTTAATGAAAATTTAACTATCCCATTTTTGATTGAAAACTGACCTTTTCAGTTTAAAAATTAAACTATTCGGTCAGAAATTTATGTAATTTGTCGAAAATTCGTCTTTTTCGGTAGAAAATTAATCTTCTTCGCTGAAAGTTCAACTATTTGGTTAGAAATTTATGTATTATTTTGTTGAGAATTCGTCTTTTTTTAGTAGAAAAATATTCTTCTTGATGAAAATTTATCTTTTTGGTTGAAGTTGTAATTATTTGATTGAATATCCAACTGTTTTGTGAAAAACGTAATCTTTTTATCTTGAAAATTCCATTATTTAGTTCAAAATTTATGTATTTTGTTGAGAATTCGTCTTCTATAGAACAAAATTAATCTTCTTTGTTGAAAATTCATCTTTTCTCGCTTGAAAATTCTACATTTTCGATGAAATTTTTTTCTTTATTGAAATTTAAACTACTTTATTAATTCATAAGGAATAGTAAGATTTGACCAAACCCTCCTCCGGCCAAATCTCACTACGTTATTTTTGAATGACCTCTAAATAAATAAACAAACAAAAAATGTAGTCGCCAAAAATTACGTAAGATAAAGAGAAGGGGGGTCAAAACTGTCGGACCCAAAGAAAGAGGGGTATGCGGTTAAAAATTTCAGAAAAAAAAACTAAAAATTAGATCTGATAATTAGGGGCTCAAAGACAAAGAAATTAAGAGGTCTTAAGTATTTTATGTACCTGATATTCAAATTTTCTATGTAATTTTAAATTTAGTGTCTTGAATCTCGCGGGGGCAACCGCCCCAATTATCCCCTGTTTGACGATAAAAAATATTTCTGAATGTTTCTAATCATTATTCATAAAAGAGAAAATTTTCGTTTTAATTATTTTTTAATATTGGGATATAATTCTGTTCTAAATATCTTGCTACCAGACTATAATTTATTTGTAAACTTTTTCACAAATTCAAAGAGATGAAAAAAATGAAGTTATGGGCAAAAACTGAGAATATCTTAGTTTTGAAAATAGACTGTAGGTAACGATACAAAAAATGTCGGTACCGGTAACCAAAAAATTACCGGTACCGACAAATTTTAAACCAAATGTAGATTTTTAAATGAAATGTTGAAGCTTTGTAAGGATTTTGAAGGTTTTAAGATAACGAATTTTATTTTTCTTTAGATTCCACGGACAATTTTAATTAATTTAAACAAAATTAATTTTAAGTAAATATTTCAAAAGATTTCCTAAAATTCCGTGAAAGAATGTAGAAGATTTCAAAGCAACATTTTTCAATTTTGCAAGATTACAAAATTTTAGAAAAAATTTGAGTAAGTTTAAGAGATATTTAGAAGTTTTTAAAGGATACAAATATAATTTTATTTTTTAATATGTAGATTTTTGAAGATTTCAAACAAAAAATTTAGAAGCTTTTTAAGAATTTTGAAAGATTTCCAGAAAATAAAAAAAATTTTCTCAAGATTTCAAAAAAATCGTAAATGATATTTTATTTTACAAAATTTATTTTAAGAGAATATTTAAAAAGATTTTAAAACATTGCAAAAGATTTTCAAAATTATCAAAAAAGTATCTGGAAGATAATAAAGCAATTTTTGAAATTTTTTCAAACTTGTAGGAAAAATTCGTATTATTTTAAAAATCATTTAACATTTTTTTTTTTAATTTCAAATATATTTTCAAAAATCTCAATAAACTTAAAACAAAATGTAAATTTTTGAAGATTTCGAAATTAAACTTTAAAGTCTTTCAAAGATTTTGATAGATTTCCAGATAATAAAATTTTTTTTAAGATTCCTGGGAATATTTAAAGTGATTCCTTAATTTTTAATGTAATTTCAAGAAAATATCTAAAAAGATTATAAAACATTATAAAAAAGTTCAAAAATTGTCAAAAATGAATCTAGAAGATTTCAAAATAATTTTAGGAATAATTCGAGTCAGTTTAAAAGATATTTATTCATTTTTGGAATTTTGAAGCGATCACAAAGATTGTAAAACTTTGAAAGATTCCCGAACATTTATACAATATTCTTCAATTTTTTCGAAACGTCAAAAAGCCTTGAATATCTTTCAAATTAATAAATAGTCATTCGAAATTTTTATTTTGTATCAAAAATTATTTATTTCTCCAAATTATAATTTGCCAAAATTTTTTTTTATTCTGGACTGAAAAATCTTTTTTGATTGAAAATTTAACAATTTTGTTGAAAATTCGTCTTTTTGATTTGAAAATTCATCTCGTCTGGCAGAAATGTCTTCTCTTTTTATTAAAATTGCAAATGTTTGGTTTGAAATAAAAATATTTTTTGACTAAGGATTCAACTATTTTGTTGGAAATTCGTCTTTTTGGATGAATTCAATCTTTTTTATTTTACTTTTAAAATATTTTTTAGTTTAGTTATCAAATTATATATTTTTCGTTCAGAATTCACCTTTTTTGGTTGAAAATTCAATTACTTGGTTAAAAGTTAAACTACTTTGTTAACAATTCACTTGTTTGGTTCAAGATTCATAATTTCAGTTCAAAATTCATCTGTTTAGTTGAAAATGTGACTATTTTTTGGAAAATTTATCTTTTTTGCAGGAAATTAATCTTCTTGATTGAAAATGTATTTTTTTGGTTCAGAATTCAGCTTTTTTGCTGACATTTTTTTATTTCTTCAACTGTTTTTGATTTAAAATTAAAATGTTTTGGATTGAAATATCAAATGTTACATCTTTTGTTGAAAATTCTTCTTTATTGGTTAAAAGTGATACTTAGTTAAAAGTTGAACTACTTTGTTAAATCTAAATTTTTGGTTGAAAATGCATAATTTTAATTAAAAATGTATTTCTTTGGTTAACAATTCAACTATTTGGTCGAAACTTAATCTACTTTGCTGAAAATTAAACAATTTTGTTAAAAAGTATCATTTTAGGTTAAAAACTCAACTGTTTTGTTAAGAATTCATTTTTTTTATTGAATTCAACTGCCCTTGATTTAAAATTAAAGTTTTTTTTGGTTAAAATATCAAATATTATAAATTTTGTTGAGAATTAATCTCTTCTGATTAAGATTGTAACTATTTTGTTGAACATTCGTTCTTTTTCGGTTCAAAATGAATTTTTAACTAAAAATTTAACTATTCAATTTTTGTTAAATAATTTATCTTTTTTGGTTGAAGTTTCAACCAATTTGTTGAAGAATCGTCTTTTTCGGTAAAAAAATTAAACTTCGTTGATAATTAATCTTTTTGGTTGAAAATTCAACTTTTTGATTGAAATTTCATATAATTTGTTAAGAATTGAACAATTTTGTTAAAAATTAATCCTTTTGGTTAAAAATTCGCGGGAGTCTACAGTTCAGTTGGAGTGATCCACCACAATTTTTATGTAATTCAGAGTAATCCTATGCCATCCGGAGTAATCTTAGGTATAAAGGAGGTATACATTTTGAATCAGTCTACAATTCCCGCGTTCGTACCGCTACGACCCATGTAGCTGATCAATCTCTCTAGCAATCACCCCCGGTGAAGAGCTTCACAAAGTCATCATGTGTCATTGATCAAACAGAAATATGCAAACTAACTGAAAATGTCATAGTAAGATCCATACTCTTTACTCTAATTACATGCACTAAGTAAACCTCTCCCCTCATCCTACACTTTAGGAAGTAACACATAATTGAAACACGTCTGTCACTTTAATTGTGGAGAGCGTTTAATGCAAAGAGTAGAGTAACGCAACTCACGAAGAATCCTCGTGGTAATGTTCCTATTAGAGGAATAAATGTCGAATTGCCTATCCCTCGGGATCGGGGAATTTCGCCTGGGGTCTGGCAACCATCTTCCCGGGGGATAGGACTGGCACCTCGATCGGGAATCAGACGATCGAGTTTCGCCGGCTGGCTGCAAAACTAACGGACTGACGGCTCCAGTTACTAACCTCGTCAACCAACGACCAATGAGAGCCATCGGAATTCCTCAATCCAAAGCCGAAACTTCACACTACCTACCCGCTTTTTCTGTGTTTCTCTAAACGAAACCCTATCCCCATACCACCATATTTTCCATTCATGGGTGAACACACGGTAACACCTAATCCAATTTCCCAATTTATTATCCATGGGTCATTGCCTGATAATCGGCCATCTTTTAAGATAATCGTAATAATAGGCTTCAACTGTCTCCAATTTCCATGTTTAGTCCAAATTCCATTATGGGTCTTATGTAGTACCAACATTTGTAATGTTTAAGGGAACGTCCATTATTTACGTAAGGATGATTTTTAAAATTTTAGAACCCCTATTGTAAGGATTCCTAAGATTTTTGTTACCACCCCCCCCCCCCCATTATTACGTAAGATTTTATATTTTGTACTCATAGGGTGACCAGGTGTCCTGATTATTTATCGATGTCTTGACTTTCTGATTTTTTATGCTATGTCCTGATTTTTTATGTCCGAAAATTAAAATTCGCTTTTTTTATTGCGCGGACCTAAATTTTGTGCCCAATTTCTGGGGGCGCAGTCTCATTGTGACTGTTCAATTTCAAAAACTTGACATATGTGGGGTTCTAATAATATTTAAACAAAATAATACAAAAAATTTTTTGAATACAAAGACAAATCAGACAAATAAAATTTTGTATTCAAAATGATAATTTTTCGAGCTGGAAAAAGGAAGGAAGAGTTCTGTCGCACCCTATCCCTTTCCTGATAATTTTTCGAGCTGGAAAAGGGAAGGAAGTGTTCTGTCGCACCCTATCCCTTTCCGATTTCTTTACAAAAATTGTAAGAATTATTTTATTTGAAAATTGATGAGCAAAAAGTCTTTTCTATTCATGCGTCCACTTTGAATTATGTCAATGAAAAAAGTTTTTCGGTTTGAAAGAGATGATTCAAATATTATAAATGAGTAGATATAACTTCCTTAATCTTCAATAAAGTGTATTAATATTATAGATCAATCGATTTGCCTCGAATCAAGGAATCTTCTCCGTTCTTGAATCAATTTTGAATTATGTTAGTGAAAAAAGTTTTACTATAAAAAACCGTGTTTTCAAATATCATGCATTACCATAACTTCCTTACTCTTCAATAAAATATATCAATGTTATAGAGAGACTTTATTTTTGGCACAACTACCTTGAACATTTTCAAAATAATATTCAGGGTGACCGCTGATCATGAAATAGCTGGAAATCCTGGAAAAGTCCAGAAATTTTGTTAGTCAGGGAAAGGGCAGGGATTTTGAAATAAAAACTTTTTAAGAAATTTCGAAATATTTCATGAGAAATCTCGGGATTTCAAAAGATTTGGAAGTATATACACGAATTTTTTAAGATTTCTGAAGATTTAATGGAATTTGAAAGGATTTATAAATTGTAGAAAGGATTTTCAGGGATTTCGAGAAATTTTTATGGCATATTTTCCAATATTTTAACTGATTTCAAAAGATTTGGAAAGATTACCACGGATTAAAAAAATTTCAATGAATTTTAAAGAGATTTCATATAGATTTCAAAGGATTTCGTAATATTTCGAAATGTTTTAGGTTTAAAACAATTATTTTTCAACCATAAAAAACGAACTTTTAGCAAAATTTGTTAAATTTTCAAACAAAGAAATGAATTGTCAAATAAAAAGATGAATTTTTCACCAAGAAGATTAATATTCTACCACAAAAGATGAGTTTTCAAGAAAATAGTTCAATATCCATTAATACATTTTGAACGAAATATTTGATTTTTTGACCAAAAACATGAACTTATAACCATAAAGATTAAATTTCTATCAATAAAGACTAATTTTCAATAAAATACATAAATTTTCAACTAAAAAAGATAAATTATCAAACAAAAAAATATTAGTCATATCTTCAGTTTAAATTAATTTAAAAAAAACGAATTTGAACGAAATTGTTAAATTTCCAACCAAAGAAATTAATGTTCAACAAACTTTCAAGTCATTAGTTAAATTTTCAACGAAAAATGTAATCGTTGATATTTCAACCAAAAAAAGATTTTATTTTTAAACCAACAACAGTTGAATTCAGCCAAAGAAGAATTAACTACATAATAGTTGAAAATCCTTGATAAAATAAATAAGTTTTTAACCGAACAGTTTCATTTTTAGCCGCAAAAGATGACATTTCTACGACTACAGATGAATTTTTATGCCAAAAAGACGAATTTTTAACCAAGAAAGATTTTTCAGTCAATGAAAAAAAAAAATTTTATGCAAAATGTAGCATTTTTATGCCAAAAAGACGAATATTCTACAAAACAGATAAATTTTCCAACTGAAAATACGAATTTTTCAACAAAAAAGTTAATATTATATAGTTATTATAGTTATTATATTATATAGTTTTAACCCAAAAAGACGAATTTTCATCGCTACAGTTTGTAAATTATAGAAAATACTTTTTCGAGGTCAACATTTTTAATTAAATAATTGAGGACGATTTGTATACAATAATTTAATTATTTCAAATAATTTTAAGAACTCCAATTTCTTTTTAAGCTATTCGCGTCCGGATCATGCCAACCACCGTCAAGTCACATTTGCTCAAGATACACTTGAGACAAGTCACATTTCCGGCAAGTCAAATTTGCGGCAATTCTTATTTAAAAAATATGAAGTCCTCAAAAAATTGGCAAAAATGCAGCAAGTCACATTTGTAGCATGTCACACTCCGGCAACTCTTATTTCAAAGAATATAAAATCCTCAACAAATTAGCAAAAATGCAGCTTAGTCGCATTTGCGGCAAGTGAAATTGTAGTACCTTCCTAACACTCCCATGGGATGTTGGAAAGGGGTAGTGGTGTAAAATAAATTATTTTTGTTACATGGTTTCTTCCCGCACTTTTGCCAATTTTTTCTGGAGTTCATTTTTTTTTTGCTGCAATGTGGTTTGCCGCAATATCACCTGTCGCAAATGTGACTTGCCACGAATGACTCAACCCCGGCAATTCGATGTTTTCCTGTCTTTTGCTTCCTCGTAGAGGAAGCTTTGTATAATGGTAACATTTTCCCAAATTTTTAAATTCATTTAATTGAACCTTCCCCAATTTAGAAATGTCCAATACAATGTTCTTAGCAATTGTCCGGATGTGTGTGTGTGTGTGGATGTGTATGTGTGGGAGGATGTGTCTGCGGATGTGTGGATGTCACACTTTTTTGTGAATACGATAACTTGAAAACGGCTGCAGATAAACTGATGAAGTTTGGAAAGCTTATTTTCCCGACTAATATCTTGAAACTGACCAAAGGATTTCTAAAAATATTTGTTGCATTTTTTTGTATCACTCAATAATATTTTAAAAATCGGTTTTTTATAGTAAATCTTTTTTCATTAACATAATTCAAAGTTGATACATGAATATAGAAGATTCCTTGGTTCGAGACAAATCGATTGACCTATAATATTATTATATTTTATTAAAGCGTAGGGAAGTTGTGGTAATTTATATATTTTGAAAATCGGTTTTTCATAGTAAAATTTTATACATTAACATAATTCAAAGTTGATGCAAGAATATACAAGATTTCTTGGTTCGAGACGAATCGATTGACCTATAATATTAATATATTTTATTAAAGCGTAGGGAAGTTATGGTAATTTATATATTTTGAAAATCGGGTTTTTATAGTAAAACTTTTTTCATTAACATAATTCAAAGTTGAAGCCACAATATAAAAAATTTCTTCGTCCGCGACGAATCGATTGACCTAAATATTAATACATTTTATTAAAGAGTAGGGAAGTTATGGTATTTTATATATTTTTAAAATCGATTTTTATAGTAAAAATTTTCTCATTCTCATAATTTAAAGTTGATGCAAGAATAGAGAAGTTGTGTTGATTCAAGACGAATCGATTGGAAAAAAAAGTTTTCTATGATTTTAAGAATTGAAATGATATTATCAGTCATGCAGTATAAAAGAAAAACATTATTTTGTATGAAAAAAGTTTAAAACAAACGATAAATACTTATTTTGATGATTAGTTTTGTAATTGAATTTTTTCTTACTATCGCTTCTTACCAGTCTTTTTTTAATCGTTCAACTTAAATAAACTCCTGCTTATTTTTTCGGGAAAAACATTCCCTACAACTCTACTGTTTCCAATTTTTGAAATAAGTAAATAATCTTCAAATATAGTTATCTGTTTAAAAAATGCTTGCTTAAAAAAAAATGGTTTGAACGATTTCAGCCCTAGAAAAATTTACTTTCAAAGTAGAGAGAAAAAAAGCTATCAATTATTATTCGAATTCAATCATTTTTCATAAACTGGTGAGAAGCGATAGTAAAAAAATTAAAATGCAAAAAACATTGTAAAAATATATTTCTTTTTGTATTTTACCTATATGAGAAATAAATTCAGCGAAGTTTTAAGAATTTTAATTTTGAAGACTATTTTTCAAAAAACATAACATTCTTCTTAAAAGGGTCGATAGGGTTAAGTGTGATAACGAGATTATAGTGTGAAAAAAAGAAAGTTTGTAATGAAAAAGGAACTAGTTGTTAACTTTTTTTGTTACAAGATAAAGAATAGAATCTGTTTTCAATAATTTATTTCATTTATTGAAAGAAAAGTGACTAAACGGTGATTTGAAACAAAAAGTGACTAAAAGTGGCTGTCTAGAAGCCCTGATTATTCTTCACAGTTACTGAAAGTGCTTCTTACAAAAATTCCTTGACTTTAGCCATTTTTTTCTTCAAAATCCCTGACTTTTCCCTGATTTTCAGGTTTCCCCTGACCTGCAGCCACACTGACTAAACTCTCTCGTTGGTAGTTTCAAAAATCGATTTTTCTACATAGAAGGCTTGCATGAGAAAGCAAATAGTCCCTAACAACAATCACGCCCATCGTTTCTTCTTTATGATAAACTCCTTCCACATTATGATTTTCAACTTCTATTGTTAACTGCTTAACATATGAAGGGTTTGACAGCCCTAAAGATCAACCTCTAAATACACGTAACAGAGGGAAAAAGGGGGTTGAAAATTTGAAACGGGAAGAGCATCAAGAGATGGGGGTTCGTATCTGTAGAGTTGTATGTTGTACAAATGTACACCGTTCAGAAATTCCAACCACGTGCAAGATGGCGGCTGTAGTTTGCCCCTGGCATGCACCTCCCCCTCTCTTTCTCACTCTATCATTCTCTCCTTCTCTCTCTCCTCTCTGATCCTCACTCTCTGAAGCAGATAGGAGCGTCGAGACGCTGTGTTGGTTAGGCGTCCCAACAGTTTGACGACATACCCATTATACCAACCCGAGTATACGTATAGTACAAGCACAATCTATAGGTATATATACTATATAGATATACTATCTATAACTGTATATATGCCACCATAGCAGTTGAGCTTTCAGCTTTCGGAGACGCGCCGCGCCGTCGAAGTAGCAACCTCCGAAGGACGATGACGGAGGGTGAGTTCGTACCTATTTGCTCGTCTTTGTAAAATAAACGCCCGAGGAGACGCCCCTGCATACTAATTTCAGTCAGACTTCTGTACACAGTATACTCCACTCGGCTACGATTGCGATAGGATTTTACGGGAAAGCACATTTTCTGATAGGACTAGGAATTTTCTACCCTGGCCAAATGCACAGAAAAAAAAAATTAGTCAAAGTGGGTGGGGTTTCGTAAAAAAAAGGGTTTCGTAGTCTATTAACACGTTTGGTCGTTCAAACTTCCCCCTCCCATACCACCCTACTTCCCCTTTATTCCCATAATTCATCATTTGCACCCCCTCCAACTTCTTAACCTTCTACTCCCCCCTCTCCTCGATTCCCCATCTAACATCCCTTCCTCTACTACCCTTCACCTACTACCCTCCCCCTACTACCCTTCCCCAGCTATCACTTCCCATTTTCTTCTCAACCTCATTTCTAATCATTTCCTCTACTTCCTCTCACTTACACTCACTTCCTCTACTCCCTCTATCCTTATCGCCCCCAAACTTTCTTACTACTTCTTTCTTCTACTTCCCCACCACTCATTTCCCTTCACTTTCCCTCGTTTCCCCTACTTCTTCTCATTTCCCTACTTTCCATACTTCTCCCCCTCCTCCACCCCTTATTTCCCCTGCTTTTCCTCCTTGGAAAAAAATACGACGGACGAGACACCTGAATTGTCATTCCTTTTTTTTTATATAATTCACAATTGAAGAATGTTCAATTAAAAATCCCTTCCCTAGCCATCATTACCCATCCTTTATTCACCCTCATTTCTAATAATTTCCTCTACTTCCCCTAATTTACACTCACTTACATTCACTTCCCCTAACCTCATTTCCCCTACTCCCTTACCCCCCATTTTTACTCACTAGCCATACTTCCCCACCACTAATTTACCCTCACTTTCCCTAGTTCTCCAACCCTAATTTTTCCTACTTCCCCTCATTTTCCTACTACCCCCACTTATTCTACTTTTTCACCCCTTATTTCCTCTCGCTTACCCTACTTCCCTCCCCACATTTTCCTTATTCCCCTCCCCTCATTTTCCCTACTTCGCCTCCCATAATTTCCCCTTACTTCCCCTCATTGGAAAAAAATACGACGGACGAGATACCTGAATTGTCATTCCTTTTTTAATCAAATAAATCAAAGGTGATATTTTTACTATTCACAATTGAAGAATTTTCAATTGCAAATCTATAAAATTAAATAAATTTCGATTTTAAATCTTCATAATTGAACTTTGAAAAAAACACTCAACATTGCATCATTTTATATTATACACATTAAATATTGAAGAGTCATCAATTGCAAATCTTGAAATTGAAGAATTTTCCATTGTAAATCTTCAAAATTAAACTATGTATTGAAAAAAATGTTCTAAATTACATCATTTTAAATTATAAACATTCTAAATTAATGAAGCTTCAATTGTAAATCTTGGGAATTGAAGAGTTTAAAAATGCAAATCATTCAAATTCAAAACTTTTCAATGGAAAATCTTTAATATTGTAGAATTTTAAATTTATAAAATTAAAGATTTTTTAATTTGGTTATTTGCAATTAAAAATTCTGCAACTTTTAATATTTACTTAAGAATTTTTTTCAGTTAAATTTCTTTTTTCATTTCAATTCAATTGCTTTAAAATTGAAAACTTGTATGTTGACTTTCAAAATTATCCAAAACCAAATTTAAAATTTTGTATTTATACATCCTTAAAATTGAAAATTTTTCATTTCTGAAAATTTACAATTAGAAATTATTCACATTTTAAGGTTTACAATTAAAACTTCTTTACAATTGAGAAGTCTTCGATTGCAAATCTTAAAAATTGAAGAATTGTCCATCGTACATCTTCAAAATTGAAGTACATTATAAAAAAACACGTTCTCAATGATATCATTTTAACTTATGAACATTCCAAATTTAAGAAGCTTCAGTTGTAAATCTTGAGAATTGAAGAATTTGAACATGCAATTCATTTAAATTCAAGAATTTTCAATGGTAAATCTTCAAAATTGAACTATTAAAAAAACGTCTGAAATTACATACCTTTGAAACATAAATCTTGATTGAACAGTTTTCAATTCTATATTTTAAAAATGTAAGAATTTTAAATTGAAACTCTTCAATATTGTAGAACTTTGAATTGTAAATCTGTCAAATTTAAGATTTTTAAATTTGGAAAATTTCAAATTGAAAATGCTGTAATTTTTATGAGTAACTTTCGAAATATCTACAATTTGAAAAATTTGAAATTTTTCGTTTTGTTTTTTGACTTTCAAAATCATCCAATTGAATTTTTTCTATTTAAACATCCTCAAAAGTGAAGAGTTTTTAATTCTGCAAACTTATAATTAAAAAATACAGCAAGTTTCAAGTTTTAAAATCAAAAGTTCTTTAAAATTGAAGAATCTTCAATTACAAATCTTAAATAATTAAAAAAATTGTCCCTCATAAATCAAAATTAAACCACATATTCCAAAAAAAAGGCTCAAAATTAGATCATTTTAAACAATAAACATTTCAAAGTAATGAACCTCCAATTGTAAATCTTAAGAATTGAAGATATTTCAATTGAAAATCGATCAAATTCAAGAATTTTCAACCACAAATCTTCAAAATTGAACTATTTGAAAAAAAGTTCAAAATTACATACCTTCAAAATATAAATCTTGATAATCAACTAATTTTAAATTCTATATTTTTTAAATACAAGAATTTTTAATTGTACCTAACTTTTCAAAGTGGTAGAACGCTGAATTGTAAATCTTTAAAATTAAAGAGTTTTTAATTTTGATCTTCAAAATCTAGCTGTCCGTCGTAATTTTTTCCCAGGAGAGAAAGTAGGGGATTGGGTTGAGGGGAGGAGAAAGGTGAGTGAGGTAGCGTAGGGAGGGGGAAGTAGGTGAATAGGGATGAGGGGAGGAAAATGAAAAGTAAAGGCGGGGAGGGAGATTAATGGGAAGAAAGGGGAAGTAGTGGATGAGAGAGCGAAGTTAAGAAATTGGAAGGAGGATTATGGAGGGGGAAGTAGGTGAAAAGGGAATAAGGGGAGGGAAAGGGAGAGCAAGGGGCGGAAAAGGGAGAGGTATGGGAAGGAAGGGTAATTAGTGATAGGAGAGTGAGGTAGGGAAGTAAGAGAGTGAAGTGAAGGGATTAGAAGGGTGTGTGCGAGGGAGTAGGGTGGGGAAGTATGACAGGACAACGGGGAGGGGAAATAGGGGAGAGAGTAGAAAGTAGGGTAGAAAGTAGAAAAATAGTAGAAAGTGCGGGGATCAGTATAGGAGAAAGTGAGAGGTGAGGAGGAGAAAAGGAGTGGAGTTTAGGAGAAATGCGCAAGGGGAGAAGGAGGAACTGATAGGGGGGCGGGAGAGGTTTGATCGACTTAATTAACATCTCAATAGGCTACGAAACCCTTTTTTTAAGCATTATCGATCCAAAAGAAAACTCTTTCATATTTTAGAATATAATAAACAAAAAGGTTTTATTAGAAGATTGTTATATTTAGTGATTTTATGAGCATGTTATGTACGTTTATAACTTACAACATCGATTGACATGAAGACCACGTAGACTCTCCCTAAACACTATACCCTATTTAGGCTAACTTGGTAATCACCGAGGGGTCTTTGCAGCTAATCGTCAAGGGGGTTGCGTCCCGTACCAGTCTGTGGGTAATTACAGGCCTGGTGACATTGAATAAAGTCATTAGGTTTTTCCTCTTTGCACTTATCTGACATCATACTCAGTAGTCGTCTATTTTCAAATACGTAACTACTAGTAAGTAAGGAGTATTTTCAAACAGATGTATACAAAATCTTCACCTTCTACCATTTTAATTTAGAGATAAACTAAATTCTTTTGCGACTTTCAGATAATCAAAATTGGACCAAATCCATTTTAAATCAGGCTGTTTCTACAATTTCAGTCCCAGAATCTCTCAGCGACGAAATATATGTTGGTTTTCAGAGAAAAATAGGTCATATGTATTTTACCGATTTGTGAAAAAAAATTTGCACGGAAATTTGGAATTTTTTACGTGAATTTAGTAAATTTTCATTCAATAAACTAACCCATTTGTTAACTACTATGGAATTCAGGTTGACACCTATTTCTGAAATTTCTTCAATTCTTTTGAAATATTTTAGGGTATTTTTAAAGATTCCAAGAAATTGTAAATTGATTTCAATAATTTGAAGGAATATAAAAGACTTTAAGACTTTAGCGTATTTTTAAAAATTCCAAGGAATTTTCAAGATCTTTAAAAAGTTTTAAGAAATTTTAAAAGATTTCGAAGGATTTGAAATATTTTAGAGTATTTTAAACGATTCCAAGGCATTTTTAATAGATTTTTAATATTTAAAGGGATTCCAAAGGATTAAAAAGATTTTATAGTTATTTTAACCAAAGAATTTTTAAGAGCTTTGAAAATTTTCAAGGGATTCCAAAATATTTCAGAGGATTTCAAATATTCTAGGGTATTTTAGAAGATTCCAATGAGTTTTTTCATAGATTTTAGTCATTTGAAGTTATTCTAAAGGATTTTAAAGACTTAAGGGTATTTTTAAACATCCAAGGAATTTTCCAGAGCCTGCAAAGGTTTCAAGGGATTTCAAAAGATTCCAAGGAATTTCAAGAGACTTCAAAGAATTTGAAATATTTTAGAGTATTTTAACTTTTAAAATACTCTATTTTTTAGAGCATTCAAAATAATAATAGGGATATCAAAAGATTTCGAATTCTTTGAAATCTTTTGAAATCCCTTGAAATCTTTTGAAATTCCTTGAAACTTTTGAAAGCTCTGGGAAATTCCTTGTAAGCTTGAAAATTACCCTTAAGTCTTTAAAATATTTTAAAATCATTTTGAAATCCTAAAATGCATCTTCAAGGGATTTAGTAATTGTCAAGGAATTTCCAAAAATGTTCGCAGGATGTTAAGGGAATTAAAAACATTTTAATGGGGTTTTGAAGAATTTACAAGAATTTTGGAAGATATGGGACGATTTTATAGGCCATATAAGGTTTTAGGATATTTAAAAAGATTCTAAGGGATTTTATAAGATTTTCGAGGATTTCAATGATATAAAAGATTTTATGGTATTCATAAAAATTCCAAAGAATTTTCAAGAGCTTTAAAAATTATAACGAAATTTGAAACGATTTTGAAGGTTTTGAAATACTTGAGGATATGTTAAAAGATTCCAAGGCATTTTTAATTGATTCATGCAGTTTAATGGGATTTCAAAGGATTTGAAATATATTAGGATAGTTTTAAAAATTCCAGAGGATTTTATCAGATTTCCGAAGATTTTAATAATTTTAAGGGTTTTAAAAGCTCTCTAGGCATTTTAATAAATTTTCCAGGATTTGAGGAAATATTATCAAATTTTATAGAAATTCACAGGATTTTATAATATTTTAATGGATTTCAAAGAATTTATTTACAAGAAGTGAGGGATTTCGTATGGTTTAAAAGATTTGAAGAGATTTTCAAATATTTTTTGCAATTCATTTGAATTCATCCATTTTGAAATTCATTCATTTGAATTCACCCTGGAATCTTATTAGTTTATCCTGAATTATTTTGAATTCTTTGGGATACTCTTGAATTCTTTGGGATGTTATTGATTTTTTTTAATTCTTTTGAATTCACTCAATTCTACTCAAGGTAATGGATTTTTTAGTTTTTGTATAATTCATCCTGAAGTCTTTAAACTGACCATTAAATTAGACATTTTATCAAATTCTTTTGAATTCCCTTGAATTGTTCTTAACTCATTTCAAACTTACTGAATTCAACGAACTATTTGGTATTTTTGAATTTTTTTTAATTCATCTTGAAATTCTGTGAATTTCATCGAATTCTTCTTAATTCTCTTAAGTTCCTTTAAATTCAATCCAATTTTACTGAAATCAATGGAATTTTTTGGATTTAAAAATTGTTTCCAATTAATTCGAATTCGTTAAAATTTAACTTGAATTATTTTAAAGTCTCATAAATCGAATTCTTTTGAATTCTTTTAAATTCAAAATAACATTAGTAACATTATCAATGGAAATTAGTCACATTTGGGTTAGAAATTAGTCACTTCTGGTCCCTTTCTCGGTTTAAATAGGTAACTTTTTCACTTTTCTCAAGTAAATTAGACTGTGATAGTTGTTCTAAGAACAATAAATTTAAAATGTATTAAAAATTAAATTTTTGTATTCTATTTATAAAAGATTCAATATTAAAAATGTCACAAAATTTGAATTTTGGTCTTTAAATATCAATGGCCAGGAAAAATACAAAATTAGTCAGGGGAAAGTCAGGGTAATTTGAAAATTAGGCTTTGCAGCCAGCCTAACTCAATTAAAATAAAAAAGTTATAAATAATTCAAATCTCTGAACTACTTTTATGTACACATCAACGTGAAATATCACATTATACGTGGCTGTCGTCACGAAGAGCTCTGTGTTTGCTCAAAACTTTAGGCATCCTCTTTGTAAAGACCGAGTTGCAGAAGAGCCCGACAAATACTTGTCAACGAAAGAGATACCTCTTTTCTGGCCCCCATCGAATCAAGATCAAGATGGCCTTTTATGTATATATATCAACCCACAAAAAAATGTTGATAAAAAAAAATTATTAATAATCCTAAGGGAGCATCAATTAAGTGTGTAAGGGTGATTTTTTTAATTTTAGCCCTCCTCCCTATTGAAAGGATTCGTAAGATTTTCTGACCCCCCCCCCCCCCCCCTTATTAGGTGAGATCTTATATCTTTTACTCAATCTATAAAAAAAGATATCAATTATTTTCAACGAAGGTCAAATGAACCTCTTTTACGAAAATCGATTTATTTTATTCATTTTTATATTAATTAACAAATATTTCAATATAACAGTAAGAAAATGATCCCCTGGAGAAATTCCAATTTCAAAACCTAAAGGTGAGATAATTCTTTTTCTACATAAATAATTAAGGAACAGAGACCCGAAGGTCCAATAAATCGTTTTCACGAAAATAAATTTATTTTATTCAGTTTTATATTAATTTAAAGAAAAAATTAATTATAACACTAAGAAAATAATCCCCTAGTGAAATGTAAGTTTCAAAACCTATATAAGTAAATTAATGTTCTTTTTTAAAAAAATTACTAAGTGACTAGTAGCGACCCGAAAATTAAATCAACCGCTTTCACGAAAATCGATTTATTTTATTCATCATCATATTATTCAAAAAAATATATTGAAATACAACAAAAAGAAAATGATCCCCAGGTACTAGAAGTAAGAGCAAGCGCCGCTCACACCCCTGCATTTTTATTTCGTATTTTTCCGAATTTCCGAAAGCTATAAAGGATTTTAAGGGTTTTTGAGTAATTTTAATGGCCCTTGAAAGATTTCAATGGATTTTAATATATTGTAAGAGATTTCAAGAAATTAGAAAAGATTCTCACAGCTTTTTAAGATTTCCGTCAATTTTAAAAGCATTTCAAAGATTTCAAGGGATCTCCTAAGATTTCGAAATATTTCACGGAATTTTAAAGATTTTTAGAGATTTTAATAGATTTCCACGGATTTCAAAAGTATTATTATGGGATTTGGACAATTTCAAGCGATTCCAAGAAATTCCACAGTTTTTAAAGGGGTTTCAAGGATTTCGTAAGATTTCATTGAATTTAACGGGTTTCCTAATATTAAATAGAATTTTGAGAGATTTCGAGTAATTTTAATAGATTTTTACAGATTTTAATGGATTTTAATACATTGTAAGGGATTTCAAAAGATTTGGAGAAATTCCCATGGATTTTAAATATTTTAATGAATTTCAAAGAGATTTCAAACATTTCAAGAGTTTGAGAAATATTTCACGGAATTTGAAGGATTTTAACCGATTTTTAGAGATTTCAACGGATTTCCAAGAATTTTTGGAGTTTTTAAAGAGTCTTAAGGGAATTTAAGGGATTTTAAGAGATTTCAACATATTTCAAAATACTTCCACGGATCCTAAAGGATTTCGTAAGATTTCGAAAGATTTAGCGGAATTATAAGAGCTTTTTGAACATTATAAAAGATTTTTAGGGTTTTCGAGTAATTTTAATAACTCTCGAAAGATTTCAATGGATTTTAATATATTGTAAGAGATTTCAAGAGATTAGAAAAGATTCTCACAGATTTTTAAGATTTCCGTGAATTTTAAAAGCATCTCAAAGATTTCAAGGGATCTCGTAAGATTTCGAAATATATCACGGAATTTTAAAGATTTTTAGAGATTTTAATAGATTTCCACGGATTTTAAAAGTATTTTTATGGGATTTTGACAATTTCAAGCGATTTCAAAAAATGTCACAGTTTTTAAAGGGGGTTCAAGGATTTCGTAAGATTTCGTAGAATTTTAAAGGGTTTCCTAATATTAAGACGGATTTTGAGAGATTTCGAATAATTTTTTAGATTTTTTTAGATTAGATTTTCACAGATTTTAATGGATTTTAATATATTGTAAGTGATTTCAAAAGATTTGGGGAAATTCCCGTGGATTTTAAATATTTTAATGAATTTCAAAGAGATTAAAAAGATTTTAAGCGATTTCGAAACACTTCACGGAATTTGAAGGATTTTAACCGATTTTTAGAGATTTTAACGGATTTCCAAAGATTTTAAAGGAACTTTTATAGGATTTTGACAATTTTAAGCGATTTCAAGGATTTGCACAGTTTTTAAAGGGGTTTTAAGGATTTCGTAAGATTTCAAAAGATTTTATAGAATTTTAAAGGGTTTCCTAATATTATGAAGGATTTTAAGGGATTTCAAATAATTTTAATGGATTTTAATATATTGTAAGAAATTTCAAAAGATTTGGAAAAATCCCATGGATTTTAAATATTTGAATTAATTTTGAAGAGATTTCAACGGATTTCCAAGGATTTTTAGAGTTTTTAAAGGTTTGTAAGGGAATTTAAGGGATTTTAAGAGATTTCAAAATATTTCAAAATACTTCCACGGATCTTAAAGGATTTCGTAAGATTTCGAAAGATTTAGCGGAATTATAAGAGCTTTTTGAACATTAAAAAGAATTTTAAGGGTTTTCGAGTAATTTTAATAGCGCTTAAAAGGTTTTGATGAATTTTAATCTTTTGTAAGAGAATGCAAGAGATTTAGAAAGATTCCCAGGGATTTCAAAGATTTTAATAAATTTTAAAGAGATTTCAAATATTCAAAGGGATCCCGTAATATACAGTAATTTTTCAAAAAACTTGAAGGATTTTAACCGCCTTTTAAAGTTTTCAAAAGATTTCCACGGCTTTTAAAGGGATTTTGATGGAATTTTAAAGATTTCAAGCGATTTCAAAGATTTCACAGCTTTTAAATGAGTTTCAAGGATTTCGTAAGATTTCATAGAATTTTAAAGGATTTCCTAATATTAAAAAGGATTTTGAGGGATTTCAAGTAATTTTAATATATTTTTACAGATTTTAATAGATTTTAATATATTGTAAGGGATTTCAAAAGATTTGGAGCAATTCCCCTGGATTTAAAATATTCTAATGAATTTCAAAGAGATTTTTAAGATTTTAAGCGATTTCGAAATCCTTCACGGAATTTCAAGGATTTTAACCGATTTTTAGAGATTTTAACAAATTTCCAAACGTTTTAAAGAAACTTTTATAGGATTTTGACCATTTCAAGCGATTTCAAGGATTTTCACAGTTTTTAAAGGGGTTTTAAGGATTTTATGAGATTCCAAAAGATGTTATAGAACTTTTGAAGGGTTTCCTAATATTATAGAGGATTTTAAGGGATTTCAAGACTTTTTAATAGATTTTAATGAATCTTAATATATTGTAAGGAATTTCAAAAGATTCGGAAAAATTCCCATGGATTTTAAATATTTTAATTAATTTTGAAGAGCTTTCAAAGATTTTGAGAGTTTGAGAAATATTTCACGGAATTTAAAGGATTTCGTAAGATTTCGAAAGATTTAGCGGAATTATAAGAGTTTTTTTAACATTATAAAGGATTTAAAGGGTTTTCGAGTAATTTTAATAGCTCTTAAAAGGTTTTGATGAATTTTAATCTTTTGTAAGGGATTTCAAGAGATTTAGAAAGATTCCCAGGGATTTCAAAGATTTTAATCAATTTTAAAGAGATTTCAAATATTCAAAGGGATACCGTAATATACAGAAATTTTTCAGAAAACTTTAAGGATTTTAACCGCCTTTTAAAGTTTTCAAAAGATTTCCACGGCTTTTAAAGGGATTTTGATGGGATTTTAAAGATTTCATGCGATTTCAAGGATTTCACTGTTTTTAAAGGATTTAATGGGCATTTGAGGAATTTCAAAAGATTTCAAAGTAAGTCACGGGATTACAAAGGATTTTAAAGGATTTAATATGGTGCCGAATTACTTTTACGAATTTTGAAGGATATCAGGGGATTTTAATCAGAATTTGAAGATTTGAAGGGATTGAAGAAAGTTGAAAAAATTTGAAGGATTTTAAAGAGTTTTAAGAGATATAAAGGGGTTTCGGTGATTTTCGGGATTTCAAAGAATTTGAGGAATTTTAAAGGATTTCAGAATATTATAAACGATCTTAAGATGTTTCAAAATTGTAATGGCTTTCAAAATTTTGCAATGGATTTAAATATATAGTGAGGGACTTTAAGAGGTTTAGAAAGATTCCCACGGATTTGAAAGATTCCCACAGATTTGAAAGATTTCAAATGAATTTTAAATGATTTTCAAGGATTTTAACCGTTTTTAATGATTTTAAGTAATTTTAAAGGCGATTACGAGATTTTTATGGAATTTTGAAGTTTTTAAGTAATTTCGAGGATTTTCACAGTTTTTGAAGGGTTTTAAGGGATTTCCATGAAGCTCAATCATTTTGAAGAATAGCAAAGGATTTGAAAGGATTTAAAAGTATTCCAAGGACTTCACAAAAAAGAAATAAAGTTATTAATAGTACATTTTTTTGTACAAACGTCAAAAAATATTTTAAAAAGCCAAAATAGGTGTTAATTAGCATATTTTCCACAAATAATTAGAAAATGGAAACTTACGTAAGAAATTCATTAGTAAATTATTTTCTAATCTTTGCTTTACTCTTTTTTCCTTATGTATTTCTTACTCAGCCACGAAATATGCATATTTATGAGATAATATATGCTCTCTGTATGTAAGTATGCAGATAAATATTCAGAGAGACAATATATAATGTTACTATTGCTGTAATGATAAGGCTTATATCTAGAGATATAAGCATGTGCCTCACAATAAGATTACAGGCCAAAAGTCATTATGCAAATAATTCTGATAGGAATAAAAACTGATTTGCTAATTTTGCTGATAAGAGCATGACAATTTTTCGAGACAATTTCTGGATTAGAAATACTTTACAAAGGTATAGATTATAGAACAAGAAAAAATAGAGTGAGACTGAATAAGCAACACTTAAAAAACTTTAATTTTAAAACAATTGGGAATATTCTTCTGATATCTTTGTTGGATCTCTATTTTCAAAATGTATTTACTCAATTCTGAAGATTAGAATTATAAAACATTTTCTTTGAATGCAAAAATTAAAATTGCAACACAGTAAATCCCGAGATATAAAACCATTGTGTATCATACTGATTGGGAAATTCAGATCAAAATATTTGAATTTTCAACTAAAAAAGATCAATTTTCAATTATAAACGATAAACTTTCAACCAAAAATAGAATAGTTAAATTATCAGTTAAAAAAATTAATTACCAACAAAAAAAAACGAATTTTCAACAAATTAGTTAAATTTTCAACCAGGGATGAATTTTCCACGAAAACGATGAATCATCAACTGAAGTGAATTTTTGAGAAAGGAGTTCAACCTTCAATCTAGTAGGTTAATTTTCAACAACAAAATAAATTCTCTACCCAGAAGACTAACTTTCTACCAAAAAAAGACGAATTTTCAATAAAATACATGAATTTTCAACCAAATAGTTTGATTTTCATACAAAAAAATATATATTTTCAACCAAATGGTTAATTATCAACAACAACAAAAATGAATTTTTACTCAATGAGATGAATTTTCATCGCAAGTGATGAATCGTCGATTAAAATGAATGAAAGCAAAATGAATTATCAACCAAAGAAATGAATTTTTAAAAAAGGTATTCAACTTTCAACCAAGCTCTTATATTTTCAACCAAAAAATAAATTCTCAACAAAGAAGACTAATTTATACCAAGAAGACGAATTTTCAATGAAGAAAAAAAAACCAGAATGATTAATCTTCAACCAAATAGTTGAATTTTCAAACAAGAAGATTAATTTTGTACCAAAAACACGAATTTTCACAAAAATACATGAATTTTCAAAAAAAAAAAAAAAAAAAAACTAGAATGATTAATCTTCAACCAAATAGTTGAATTTTTAACCAAGAAGATTAATTTTGTACCAAAAACACGAATTTTCACAAAAATACATGAATTTAAAAAAAAAACTAGAATGATTAATCTTGAACCAAATACCTGAATTTTTAACAAAGAAGGTTAATTTTATACCAAAAACACCAATTTTCACCAAAATACCTGAATTTTCAAAAAAAAAAACTAGAATGATGAATCTTCAACCAAATAGTTGAATTTTTAACCAAGAAGATTAATTTTGTACCAAAAACACGAATTTTCACAAAAATACATGAATTTAAAAAAACAAGTAGAATGATGAATCTTCAACCAAATAGTTGAATTTTCAACCAAGACGATTAATTTTGTACCAAAAACACGAATTTTCACAAAAATACATTAATTTAAAAAAACAAGTAGAATGATGAATCTTCAACCAAATAGTTGAATTTTCAACCAAGAAGATTAATTTTGTACCAAAAACACGAATTTTCACAAAAATACATGAATTAAAAAAAACACTAGAATGATGAATCTTGAACCGAATACCTGAATTTTTAACAAAGAATATTAATTTTATACCAAAAACACCAATTTTCACCAAAATACCTGAATTTTCAAAAAAAAACAAACTAGAATGATGAATCTTCAACCAAATAGTTGAATTTTTAACCAAGAAG
>CAKNYM010051683.1:76792-100846 GCA_932195095.1 Andricus curvator
AAATAGTTGAATTTTTAACCAAGAAGATTAATTTTGTACCAAAAACATGAATTTTAACAAAAATACATGAATTAAAAAAAAAACACTAGAATAATTAATCTTCAACCAAATAGTTGAATTTTTAACCAAGAAGATTAATTTTGTACCAAAAACACGAATTTTCAACGAAAAAGTCCAGTTTTCAACCAATTTTTAACTGAAAAAGATGAATTTTCAACAAAAAAATGGAATATTTAAATATTCATATGAAAGAATGAATTTTCAAACACAAATTAAACGAATTTTCTGCAAAAAAAGTTGCATTTCTAAAAGAATAATTAAATTTTCAACCAAATCGTCAAATTTTTAATCAAAACAGATGAATTCCGAACCCAAAATATAATGGTAGACTTTTCAACCAAAAAAATTACCTTTCAATCAAGAATTGTTTGATTTTCATATTGGTTTCTATTAATTGTTCACATTTAGGCGAAAAAAAACAAGAAAAAGTGGACGTTCCTTGAAAACAGGGAAAGAAGAAAATTCTTGAATAAAGGGGAAAAGAGGGGAATGGGGAAAAGAGTATGACGTTTGAAATATGAAAATTATTTTCAAACTTATCAAATTATTATTTAACTGTACCGTTGCAGGGTCATCTTTCGCAAATTCGCAAACTTTGTTAAAAATTGTCATCTGGAAACGTACTAAATAATATTCTCAGATAAAAAAAAAACTCTACAGAATTTAATTAAAAGTATTTTCATACTAGTATCAAATAGTTTTAACTTATTATTCATTGTTCGATTGACGGTTACATAAAATTATATTTAAATTTCGTATTTAAAAGTAGGTGGGGGGGGGGTCAGCTTCAGTGTCATATGTGGTGGGGTACGTTACCGGTCTAGGCCGGTAAAGTGCACTTTACTGTCCGCGGGAAATGCGCGCGCATGCGCGTTTGTTACCTCGACCCACGCGCACTGTTCTGTGCGGTACGTGCGTCCCTTTAAACTAACAAGAGACGTAATATCATGAGAAAACTCAAAAACCATACTTTTATTACATAAAATATAATATGTACTGAGGCAGCGATGTCTTTTTACGGCCTCGCGTGTTTGCAAAAACTAACGTTCGGCCGTAAAAAGACTATTTCGCTGCCTTGGTGCATAATATACTATTAAAACTTATTTGAAAATTTGTTTGATAATAGATTTTTAAATTGTTCATATCTTTAATATTAGTTAGTAAAAATCCAGTAATCTAGTAAAGATAAAATAAATAAATAATAATAAATAAACTATTATAGTACGTAGGCGCCAGAATTGTTCATAATTTGAGTAACGGAAGAAAGGGCCGGGGTTTTCCGGTTCTCGGCGATTTTCCAGTCCAGTTCCTGCGGTAGGTATGCGACCACATTAGGATTTTCTCCAATTCTTTTTCGAGACAAACCACAAGGATTAGCTAGAAAGGTCGCACGATCTCTTCAGAGATACTTACGGCTGGTTACTTCCGTCAAAGTTTATCCTTCTTATCCTTCAAGATGAAGAGTGATTATCTCTTTTACACGAGTGCAAAGCTAAAGGCATGAATGAATAGTAGGGTGGGTCGAAAAAAAATTATTTTTTAAATCGCAAACAAAAGCATGCCTAAAAGTAGTGCAATGGGACCCCCATGAAGTTTACTGAAAGTCGAACAGGCTAGTCCCAATTTTTTTGCAAATTTTCATGCTTATCGCCTACAAATTTCTTCGAATCCACAAAAAAATAAATGCATTAAAAAAGAGATATTTTGAAGTTTCGCAAGCCCCATGAAGTTTAATACGTATTTCCCATAAGAAAACAAGACGTTTTTGTACATTTTATTCAGAATCGTCAATATTAGGTGAATCGAGTTGAAACTCAAAATTTCACATCGCAATCAGCTATAGAATACAGATGAATAATTATGTGTTAAATATCACCCCCACAAGTCTGTTTTACAGGGCCCCAAAAAAGCCCCATAAGTAAAAAATTGGGTTTTGCGAGTTTTTGGCGCTAATAATGATTTTTTTGCGGTTTTTCAAATACAAATTGTTTCTAATACATAAAATACTACTTTGTACTGATAATTATATGTTTGAATGAAAAATTTAAACAATTAATTATTGTTTTTAGCAATTTTCTCTCCGAATAGAGTTAGAAAGTCGCTTTTTTTGCGAATTTTTCAACTTATTTTTGATTTTTCAGTTACATCGAGCCAATAATCAATTTAATTTATCATAAATGATTGTTTAAACAATTTATTATTATTTATAATAATATTCTCTTAGAATAATGCTAGGAAATTGCAATTTTTTCTAAAATTTTCCACTTTCGGACCACTTACTAATTAGAGTTAAATAAGAATTTACTCCAGTTGACAATAATTGTCTAAACAATTATTATTATTTTTAATATAATTCTGTTTGAAGAATCTTAGAAAGTTGCGATTTTTTCAGAAATTTTTTAATTTTTGTCTACTTTTCATTTAGAGTGTGGTAACAATTGATGAAATTTAACAAATATAATTGTGTAAACAAATTATTGTTATTTAAAAGTATCTTCTCCTATAGTAATGCCAGATAGTTGCGGTTTTTTCTAAAATTTCCCACTTTTTGTCAACTTTTCACTTGGAGCCTGGTAGACTTGATAAAATTTAATAAACATAATTGTTTAAACAAATTAGTATTGTTTATAACTATCTTCTCCCACATTAATGTTAGATAGTTGCGGTTTTTTCTGAAATTTTAAGTTTTTGTCCACTTTTTACTTAGTAAGATGAATGCAAGTTAACAAACATAATTGTTTAAACAACTTATTATGGTCTATAACTATCTTGTCTTAGAGTAATACTAGAAAATTGCGCGGTTTTCTGAAATTTTGAACTAAAGAAATAAATTTTCAACTGAAAAATGAATCTTCAATAAAGTAGTTCGACTTTCAACCAAGTAGTCAAATTATCAACAACCAAAAATTAGTTTAGAAAAAAATATATAATTTTCAACCAAAAAGACTGATTTTCTATCAAAAAGACAAATTCTTAACAAAATAAATAAATTTTTTGAAAAATGTAGTAGAATTTCTGACTAAAGAAGATTAAGTTATAATCGAAAATTGAAAAGTTAAATTTTCAATTGAACAAAATAATGTTGACACAAAAAAAATACGAATTTTCAATCAAAATTATGAACTTTCAAACAAGAAAATCAACTTTGTACCACAAAATATATACATTCTTAACTAAAAAAGATATAATCAAAAATAAAACCGTCACATTTTCAGTTGAAAAATTTATTTTCAACAAGAAGAAAAAAATGTTCAATAAAATGGTTAAAATTTTCAACCAAAAATATAAATTTTGTACCAAAAAAGTCGAATTTTCTACAAAATTATTTCCAACAAACAAAAAAGAACTTACTTATTTGGTACATCAAAAAAAAAAACTTTGTTCAATCAATCAAATATTTTCTAAAATTAGCAAAACGATTCAACCAAAAGCATTGATCGATTGAAGCAAACGTATTTGGTCAACTGAAAAAAAAATTGTTCATTTAACCAAAATGTTTTCTGAAATCAACAAAATGCGGTCAACAAAAAGATATTGATGAAATAAGACAATTATTTTTCAGGTTTCCCAAGCATGTCTGAAGCAAATACCTCCGTGATCAATAGTGTGTCATTAAAAGAAGACTATATGTATCTAAAAATATATGTATGTACTCAAAAGAAGAATAGCAGCATTCCTAAAACTCATTTCCAACAAAAATATTATCAATTTCACGAAATGATAACTTGTTAAACACATGGGATGTAGATATACGATTTGTCTCTGTGTATAAAAAATCATCTTGATTGTATACACTCTGACTTAATGACGTTGGATATTATACAAATGTAAATAATATCCGACAAGCCCATTCTCATTTTCGGCAATTCACCTTTCTTTTCAAGAGTGTCAAAGGTGGTACAAAGCAGGTATGCGATCTGAGGTTTGTTAGTTAAATAAACAATGATCGCAAGATGTACCTGACAACAGTGATGGCTTTGTTAGCCGTTTCGGATTGGATAGGGCGCTGTCAAAGATTTGAGGTGGCGTAAAATTCTTATGTCAGGCCTACGATCACACGAGAAGCCGATCCTCAACCTCAGCAGAGATCAACGATCAATGTTCTCCAGAGGCTCTTCTTGGTGCCTTTATTTTGTTTGTGGTTGATTCTGAACCAATCTATTCACGTTATTACATTTTCCAAATAGGAAAAGAAATAATAAAAAAAGTCACACATTTATAAAGTTTCTAATATTCAAAAACATCCTTTGTACAATATTTAAATAAAAACAGATTTCTTTCGACAAATTAAAGTAAAAAATTGTTTGGTCTCAGTTAAAAGAGCTTTCAAAAATATGCATAAGGAAACCCTGCAGATTCGAACGAATCTTGAGTTTAGTGTTTCTATTTAAAAATTGATTTAAGGTCGAAGTGAAATCTGCTTTCTTATGAATAATTTTATGCAACGAAATCTGAGCATGAAAAAAAATCACAAAGCCAAATTAGCCTTCCAAACAACCGCCTCTCCGGCACATTATAGACTCCGTCTTTTTTGTTGTACTAGGGACAAGCATGTTTCGAAGTCAATTTAGAAATCCTCATCAGGGATTAATTATAGCAAAACTACCGGTATGAATAATAAAAACTAATGCTAATTAAAATTAACAAAACACTTAAAAATAAAAAACCATAGACATTTATAAAATAAGGTTATACTCATTGGTGAAACTTGATTTGAATATAAAAAATTCGTTTTGATAGCAAGACCAGAAATTAATTTGTCCAATTATTAACCCTATCCCAAACTTTGTTATATCTGGAGAGATCCTTTTTTTGATTGATAGCTTTGTTACCTTCTCTCTTTACAAATAACATCTCTATGAACTCTCTCTTTTTTTTATTTCTCTAATTTCCCAATTAAAATCATGACCATGTGTGATTTTATGCTTTGAAAGGACTGAGTGATATCTAGAACTTCTGTGAAAGTAACTCTGATTTTTTCGAGAGAAAATTTAGAAACACAACCTCAACCAAGTCGAATTGTGCGAAAAATTTATTAAACAAAAATACTTCTAAAATTATGGATCCGAAAATGAGTTTTTTGAAAGAACCTACATTCAGAAAGTTCAATTTGTGTAAGATAATTGCACAAAAAGACCACCTAACTTCCTTTTCCTTTCTCCATCTTTTTTATACTACTTAGGGACCAAAATGTTTCGAAACATTAGGTTTCCTCATCAGGGAATTTTTAATAGGAAACTACTAGTAAATATTTCTATCATCTTATGCTTAATATTAGTTACTGCTGTAGATATGAATTTAAAGTTTCTTATAAGAATGCTATTCACTATTTTATTTTTTATTTTTTAGTATACGTGTTAATCCTCAATATTTCCGAAATCTTTTATGTATTTTTATAATTATTTAAACAACCATTATCACATTATCACATCATCCCAATCAAACTCATGCCCATGTGTGATTCTGTATTGAAAGAACGCTATGGTAATTCTCATTTCTATAAAAATTATTTTTGTGTTCATCTCTCCTTATTTGTAACAGTCTTCTTGTTCAACCTATACTGCAATACAACTCCTATATTTTATTTTATAAACAATTATCTCAAGGCTTTTGTAATTTTTTCAAAAGAAGGTAAAACAACCTTGTTAAATCTATTGAACTCTCTCATCTCTTTTTTGTTGTAGTTGCTGTCTTTTCGATTCATCTAATGAATTTTGTTTTTTACATGTTTTTCTGTGAAAAAAGATGGATAGTGGTTCAGGAAAAGAATTTGTTTGCATAATTCTATATTCTTTTTATGAAATTTATGATGTGGATATTGTGTAGCTCTATTAACCATATTTTTACAATCGCAGTTTTATTTTGTATATCGAATCTTGGGTGTATACTGTATACCAAGTCTTCAACATATCTCACATAGAAAAGACATTAAAAGCCTACTTTTTCTAATTTATCATTCACAAGATTTGTAATGTTATTAAAAAACTGTATTCTCTAAGTCTTTCATGAAAATTTCAGTTAAAGAAGGTGGGAGTACAGATCCTATTGGTTTTCCATATTTGTGTTTATAAAATTCCCCATCAAATTGAAAATAAATAGAAAAATTAATTGCTTCATCATACTGTTTATATGGAATTTCAATGTGTTCTTTTACACTTTCCCATTTATTTAAATAGCGTCCTTTACTTTATCAAGCGGAATGTTGGGGAACATTGCAAAAACATCGAAAGAAGCTAAAATATGATCTTGCGGAGTCGTGATTCCTTCAAATATTTTAGGAAAACTGTACTATTTTACTGAATTTTTTGAAACTGTTATTGATATTTTGATGATGTTGCTAAGTAATTCTTCTAATTTCCTAGTTGGAAAGCCTATTGTTGATATTACAAACCTTAATGGGCAATTAACTTCATGAGCTTCAATTGATCCAAAAAATAAGGAGAGATCTATATTTACAGTATCGATATCACATTTATTAGGATTTTCAAGACACCCCTTTAATCTAATTTTTTTTTTAATATTGACGGTCCATTTTTGTAATTTTTTAAGAGGGTTAATTTTTATGGTTTTAGAACTTTTTCTGTCATCAAGAATTTCCATAATTTTTTTGTTGTATTTACTTCTATAAATTGCTTTTGTAATATTCCCTTTGTCATCATTGATAGTATTTCAAAATTTTAGAAATTTTTCCAAAATAAGGTGAAACAATCGTGTTAATTGTATTATAATCTTCAATATTGCTTTTGTTCTAATTATTATTCTTGCTTTTAATATGATTTATTCTATTATGCCCATGTTTTTGAATATAATCAAACGGATAATAATTGAGAAAAAGAATTTGTTTACACAATTTAATTTTTTTTATGAAAAACTGGTTGTGACAATTTAAGAACTCTACCTATCAAATTTTGCATGACCCCTACTTTGTTTCGAATAGAATGATTAAAAAGAAAACTAAGTGTTCTTTCCGAACAAGTCGTTTTCCTATGCCAACCTGCGATAATACATCCCTTATCAAGTTCGATTAAAGTCATATCTATAAAATTTATTCTCAATTTAGTTTCAGTTTCAACAGTAAATTTTAATCTTGATTGTATACTATTAAATACATTTAAGAACGGTAATTCTTTCACAAACTTCATTTTCCAAATCTCCCATAACTATTTCAGCTAAAATAGGAGACAAAACTGAGCCTATGAGAGTTCCAAATTTTTTGTTATAAAAATTATGATTAAATTTAAAATATACCGAATGGAATAAATATTTTACATAGGGTCAAGAAATCGTTTTTTTTTTATTTTGGTATAAAAAATCAAATCCCATCGGTTTTTTTTAATGTGAATTTCAAGTCTTTCGTAATTAGGAATGCTTGAAAACATGGACATCTTGAAATTTTGATGGATTCTTTAATGATATTACTGAGTAATTCTTCTAATACTCAATAGTTGGCAAACCTATTGTCGAAATTAATGGTCGTTAGGATAGTCGTTTTCAATATCACATCTTTTAATATGTTTAGCCAAATATTTTTTAATTCTCATTCTCTCTAGACTTTTTTTTCCTCTTTTTTCTTTTGTTATGGAATTGGCTCTAATGAGCCGTAAAGGAGGTAGTTTGGAAATCCAATTTTGATTTGTGAATTTTTCCATGCTCTGATTTCGGTGCAAAAAATTATTCGTAAGAAACCAGATTTCATTTTGATCTTAAATGAACTTTATTTTATATTTTATACTATCAGGAAATGCATGCGCACGAAGCGCGCTTTCGCCACTCTGGATTTTTATATTCTAACATCAAAAATAGAAACAATTTGAAAATTCATTATGAAACAAATTTTTAGATATTAACTTAGAAATTTTTTAAAACAAAAATTATAATCGCTGGAAAATCGTATTAACCTTCAATAATAAATGTCTTTAAGAATCTTGATGTTCGTTATTCAGCGAATTTGATTATATCTGGAAAAATTACATCATTTCGTGTAGGGACGAAATTTACAACTGAAAATGTTATTCTTTGGTTAATGTCGAAGTTTTAAAAATTATATATAAATTAAAAAAAAAATTTTAATTCTTTTAATTTTTCTAAAATCTTCTTATATCCTCCGAATTCCCAGATATATCTGAATTCATCTAAATCCTCTGAATTATTTGAATTCCTTGAATTCGTGGAATTTCCAAAATTCTGAGAACTCTATGAATTCCAAGGACTTAAAAATAATGCAAAGAATTCAGAAGAATTCAAAAGAATTGGGGGAATAGAAGAAATTCTACGAATTCAGGGTGTTAAGAGAATTTAAAGAATTTCAGGAATTTGGAATATTCAGAGAATTCAGGGAATTGAAAATATTCTAAGATTTCAGAGAATTTAGAGCATTTCGAATATTATTTATTCAGTTATTGAAACTTTTTCGAAATTTTTCAATTTTATATTCATAAGACCCTAATACCAACACAAAAATTCTTCAGAACAATTTAATTTTTAAGTTTTTAATTTTTTGAAATTTTGAAAAGCTTTCAATTTTATATTCTAAAGTTTTTAAGGAATCATATTTGAAAGTTATTTGCCACGAATTTTGTGTTTTTGTTGTAAACGTTAATAACAAAAATTAACATAAGCAAATTTACATATTCAGGCTTTTGGTTCAAATGATACAGATTTGAAAGATTTGAAAATGAAACCAAACCATTTTCAATTTTTCGATATAAAATTATTCTGTTTTAAATGCTTTCAATTCAAAATTGTTTAATTTTGAACGATTGCAGTTTGAAATAATTTAATGTTAAAAGTTTTAAGCTGAAAGCTGATTAAGTAAGATATATAAAATTGTTGAATTTACAGTTTTGAAATATTTCAAAATGGGAAAGTCATACAACTTTTATAATATTTGAAATAAGTTTGACTTTTTATATATATACATATATACCATTAAACCATTTCCCTTTCAGGGTAGGCGTGACACTACCCGATTCGGGTAGTGTTTCTAGGTTTTTCTTGTAGTTATAAATAACTACAAGTGTGGGCTCACCACACCCACGATGTGCCAACAGCACTCATGTCAGTATTCTTGAATGGTCACCCATCCAAGTACTAACCGCGTCCAACGCTGCTTAACTTCAGTGATCTGACGAGAACTGGGGTTTTCAGCGTGGTATGGCCGTTATATATATATATATATATATATATATAATGAACTAGAATGGTTAAAGACTCCACTCATGCTTAAAATTAAAATTGTAATAGATTTCAGCAATTCCATTATTTTTACTGAAACCATTGAAACTAATATCAGAAGTCAAAAAGGTTAAAGGCTTCTTCTTTATTTCAAAAATATTACTTATTATACCATTAAGCCATTTCCCTTTCGGGGTAGGCGTGACTTGCTCAGTTGGAATTACCAATTAATAATTTCATTTTTTTGTACAATTTTGAAGATTTGAAATTGATCCCAAAGAATTTCATACATATTATCAATTGAATTCGAATTCATTTTACACTTTCGTGTTTCGAAACTTTAATTAACAAAACGAACCAACTTAAAAAACAGGAATGAGATACAAAAGCATCTCTGCGAACAGAATGTATAAGCTGCGAGCACTTGTAGATTATTATATATAATGATTAATAATAACCAATAATAATAATTAATTAATTTCATATATTACACTTTAGAGCATCGCATTCGATTTTCGGCACCCATTCCGGATTGGAGTGCAACAGTGAGAATACACCTGTATATCAATGTCAGCATCAGTTGGACAATGGCCCAGAAAAAAATTCCAACCAATTCCGAAAGAGGTATTATCTCGTCAAGGGCAATTTCACTCGATGAGTTGGATTTTCTACATGCGCGTGTTTCGAAATCCTGATGGTTCTTTGTTCTTTCTTCTTAATATTTTTTATGTCAAGATTGGTACTCAAAAAGCACCAAACATCCCACAAACATCACTTGAGAATTCTTCAAGATGAAGATTGTCAGAATCGTCCGAACTTTGTGGAATTTTTATTTTATTTTCTCAGAGGGTTATTGTGTGAGTTTTACACGGAAAAAAATAATATAAGCTGTGTATCTGTACCAGCAGATTATGTTGAATTTTCAACAAAATAATTACATTTTCAACAAGATAGTTGAATTTACAGCCATATAGTTGAATTATTGACCTACAACGATACATTTTCAACCAAATAGTTGAATTATAAAAAAAAAAATAATTTTCAACCGAACAGTTGAACTTTCAAGCAAAAGGGACAAACTTTCAACAAAATAGATGCATTTTCAACCAAATAGTTACATTTTTAACGAAATAAGCGAATTTTAAACAAATAGTTATATTTTCAATCTACAAAGATGAATTTTCAACCAAAGTGACGAATTTTTTAGAAGGCAGATAAATTTTTAATCCAAAAGGATGAATGTTTTACAAAATAGTTAAATTTCAAACTGAAATGATGAATCTTCAACGAAAAAATGCATTTTCAATGAAGAAGTCCAACTTTTACCCCTTTAGTTGATCCAAAAAGTCGAATTTTCCACAAAACAGTTGAATTTTCAACCGAATAGAATTATTCTCTAAAAAATTGTTGAATTTTGAACAAAATAATTTAGTTTTCAGAAGAATAATACAATTTTAATCAAAAAAGATGAATTCTCAACAACAAAATAGTTCGATTTTTAACAAAATTTTCAACAAAATAATTAAACGTTCAACCGAAAAGATCAATTTTAATCAAAACAAGTAATAGTTGCTATTTCAAACAAAAAATATATTTTGATTTTATACGAGATTTTATATAAGAAACAGTTAAATTTAACCCAAAAAGGCGAATTTTCAACAAAAAAAGTTTCGTTTTCAACGAGGAAAGATTTTTTAGCCAAGAGAGAAAAAAAATTTAAACAAATTGTTGAAATTTTAATTTGAAAAAACTAAATTTTTAACAAAGAAGTTCCACTTTTAAACAATTAGTGGAATTTTTAATTAAAAGTGATTAATTTTCAACAAAATAATTAAACTTCTTACCCAAACACACGAATTTTCAATGAAACAGTTGAATTTTTTAATTGAATAGAATTATTCTCTAAACCATTGTTCAATTTTGAACAAAATAATTCAATTTTCAAGAAAAGAATACAATTTTAACCAAGAAAGACGAATTCTTAACCAAAAATAGTTATATTTTCAACCAAATTTTCAACAAAATAAATAAACTTATAACCAAAGAGATGAATTTTCAACAACAAAATTAATAGTTAATATTTCCACAAAAACATATATTTTTTTATTTGAAATAAAAAACAGTCGAATTTAACCAAAAAGACAAATTTAAAAAAAAATAGTTGAATTTTCAACCCGAAAATATGAGTTTTCAACAAAAAGGTTTATTTTCAAACAAATAATTGAATTTGATATCAAAATAGTTAAAATTTCAACATAAAAAGACGAATTTTCTATAAGGCAGTCGAATTTTCAACCGAATATAATTATTTAGTAAAAAAATTGTTGAATCAAATTTCAACCAAATAGTTACATTTTTAACGAAATAAGCGAATTTTTAACCAAATAGTTATATTTTCAATCTACAAAGATGAATTTTCAACCAAAGAGGCGAATTTTTTAGAAGGCAGATGAATTTTTAATCCAGAAGGATGAATGTTTTACAAAATAGTTAAATTTAAAACTAAAATTATGAATCTTAAAAAAAAATGCATTTTCAATTAAGAAGTTCAACTTTAACCCCTTTAGTTAAAATTTTAACTAAAAAGACTTCATTTTCAACAATATAATTAAACTTTCAATCCAAAAAGTCAAGTTTTCCAAAAAAGAAATAAATTTTCAACCGAATGGAATTATTCTCTAAAAAATTGTTGAATTTTGAACAAAATAATTTGATTTTCAAAAGAATAATACAAAATTTTCAACAAAATAATTAAACTTTCAACCTAAAAGATAAATTTTAAACAAAACAAGTAAAAGCTGCTATTTCAAACAAAAAATATACTTTGATTTTATATAAGAAACAGTTGAATTTAAACAAAGAATACAAATTTTCAACAAAAAAAGTTTCGTTTTCAACGAGGAAAGACTTTTTAGTCGAAAGAGAAAAAAAAATTTAACCAAATTGTTGAAATTATAAACTTCCACAAAAGTGTTTAATTTTGAACCCAAACTCATGAATTTTCAACAAAAAAGTACTTTTTCAAACAAATAGTTGAATTTTATACCAAAACAGTTAAAAATTCAAACACTAAAAGACGAATTTTCGAAAAAAAAAAAAAAAACAGTGGAATTATCAACCGAATAAAATTATTTTCTAAGAAAATTGTTAAATTTTGAACAAAATAATTCCATTTAAAAAAAATTGTAAATTTTAAACTCAAATGATGAATCTTCAACAAAACACTAAATTTTTAACAAAGAAGTTCCACTCTTAACCAATTAGTGCGGAATTTTCAATTAAAAGGGATTAATTTTCAACAAAATAATTAAACTCTTTACACAAACACACGAATTTTCAATCAAACAGTTGAATTTTTTAACTGAATAGAATTATTCTCTAAAAAATTGTTGAATTTTGAACAAAATAATTCGATTTTCAAAAAAATAGTACAATTTAAACCAAGAAAGACGAATTCTCAACCAAAAATAGTTAGATTTTCAACCAGATTTTCAACAAAATAAATAAACTTATAACCTTAGAGATGAATTTTCAACAACAAAATTAATAGTTAATATTTCCATAATAAAAACACATATTTGTCTATTTTAAATAAAAAACAGTCGAATTTAACCAAAAAGACGAATTTTCAACAAAAGAGTTGAATTTCCAACCCGAAAATATGAGTTTTTAACAAAAAGGTTAATTTTCAAACAAATAGTTGAATTTGATATCAAAATAGTTAAAATTTCAGCATAAAAAGACAAATTTTCAATAAATCAGTCGAATTTTCAACCGAATAGAATTATATATGAAAAAAAATTGTTGAATTAAATTTCAACAAAAAATGGAGTAGTTAAGTTAGCAGTTAAAAAAATCAATTGTTAAAACAGGGGACAGAAGAGGAATTCTTTTCAAAATTAGTCAAAATAGGCACTGCCCGTGTAGCAAAAAGAGTTTTTTAGCCTATAAGTCGTTCAGCCCCCCCCCCTCCCCCCTTCACAACTTCTTCTTCATCTATTTTCCCTTTTTTTCGCCTCCACAGGTAACACTCACTCTCCATCCCCTACTTCCCTTCCCCAGCCCTCACCTCTCCTACATTACTCACACTCATTTCTAATCATTAGCCCTACTTCTCACTTCCCCTTCCCTTATTTATCCTCACTCCCACGTCTCCTATCTTCAATTCCCCTAAGTTCCCCTGCTTATACACTTATTTCCTTCCCATCACTTCCCCTACTTCCTCTATTATCATTTCTCCTCACTTCCCGTAATTGGAAAAAAGTACGACGAACGGACGAATGGACAAAAAATTGTGAAGTCTGTATTTAGATGCTTTTCTGTGAAATAAATGTACTAATTTTCATCTTTTCAAGCATTTAAAAAAAAGCATCATTCACATGTATATATTACATGTGTGATGTCACATCCTGTATCAAACCACCCCCCACGTCGAAAATCGTTACAAACCCCGTTACCCCCCCCCCCCAACCCCCTGGTAGTGTGACATACTTTTTGAACGGCCCTCTTTGAGCTATATTGAAATAATCAAATGAATAACAATAAAACCATGAGAAATTGAATGCCTATGCAAAAAAATTAGTCAACGTAGGTGCCATGCGCCTACAAAAAAGAGTTTCGTAGCCTATCAAAACGTTAAATAAATCGTTCAAACCTCTTTCTCTCATACTTTCCTTTCCTCACTCCCCCTACATTCCCCTACTTTCCTCACTTCCCCTTCACGCCCCTACTTCCCCTCCCAACTCTTCAAACTTCACTTCCTCTCCCTTCTTCAACTTCTTCCTCATCTACGTCCTCCTCTTATCACTTCCCTAATCGCATTATGTCTCCTCACTTTACCTCCCCACTTCCCCTAGTTCCCCACACATCACTTCCCCTTCTTTCATTCCCCTCATTTCCTGTCACTTACCTTACAACCCTCCCCTTACTATCCCTACGTCGACTTCCCTCATTTCCTCTAGTTCCCCACACATCACTTCCCCTATAACCCTCTCCTCACTTCCCCTACATCCCCTACTCTCATTTCCGTTACTCCCTCTCCCTCGATGTCCCTTTACTTCTTCTTCTTCCACTCCCTCCATTTCCCGTCACTTCCCATGCAACCATCCTTTCACTTCCCCTATTTCCTCTGATTACCCTCAAATCATTTTCCCTCACTTCCCCTTCTTGGGTTATATACAATAAGGGTTTCTGCCCTGGGCTACGAAACCCTAAAAATGATACCTCAAGAAGTGAAGAAAACAAATATAATTTAAAAAATGTAATTGAAAATAAGTTCAAAAATTGATTTTTGTCCTGCTCCCGGCCATTGGGGTATGGTAAAGAAAGAAGAGAAATTTTCTAGGCTTAAAAAGTCGTTTTTTCTTATTTGCAAAACTGACCTTAGCCAGTGATGGACTCTTCAGAGCAATGCACCTTTGTTCATTCCGGGATAAAAAAGGAATGAGTCCACAATACACTATATGGTATACATTCATGCAGCCATACGTAGCAGCAGTTTTAATCAACGCAGTACAAATCCCCTCGGCTTTGGCTTCCTCATTCACTTTTTTTTACATTAAAACTCCCTTTTTTAATTTCATTAGCGACAGCAGCCGGATTATTCGGACCGGCCGAATCCCTCTTTGGGATTACCAAAGCTCGAAAAAAACCAGGGAAAATGTTGCATATGGAAAATAGAGGCGAGAGGAAAATATCTCGAGCTGTCTCAAAGGAACAGTTTCTCTAAAAAAAAATGAAGAGATATACTTATATATTAAGAGCGGGTTAGTATAAGATCCAATAATTATTATTGCCTTACATTTCGTGATGAAATTTAAGAGGTCTTTTGCAAGTAACCTTTTTTTTAACTGTATGAAACTGCAGCTATCAAAATTTGTGAGATTTGCTTTTAGTTCTACATTTTTTTGACAAATTAATCATTTCGCGCTGAAAAAGCATTTTTTTAATTATCATTTTTAATTCCAAGTATTTAATCCTTCAGAGGGATTAAAAATTATTTGTGAAATTTATAAAGGAATAGGAGAGAATTTTTTATTCTTTGTTCGTTTTTATTAAATATGAGAGACGCAATTTTTTATTCCTTCTGGAATATAGCTCTACTTTTTTTCATTTTTTGTATATAGATAAATAGCGGGATTTTTTTGTTCACTGCGTCGAAGCATCAGAGTGAATGAATTATAAATTTGATTTTTTGAGAAGGAATGGTTTCAGAAAAAATGGAAATTTTTGGGCAGTACGTTTTTAATGAAAATTTTTTTCAAACTCCTTAGCAAATTATGTATATTCGACAGAAAATCTACAGAAATTCCGAAAAATTCTCACATCTCATGAAAAACATCTACGATGCGAAAAAATCCGCCAATTAAACAGTCATCAATACAATAATTTAAACAGTTCATGAAATCAAAGTTTGCCAAGTAATTCTAAAATTTGAAAATGTATTAAAATGATTCAATTACAGAAACTTCGAGAATGTATAAAAATTAAAAATTTCGGTTAAAAAATTAAATTTCAACAAAAAAACGCATTTTCAACAAAGTAGTAAAACGTAAAACCAAAGAGATCAATTTCCAACTAAAATGATGAATCTTCAACTAGAATAGTTAAATTTTCAATGAAAACACTTTAAACAAATTGTTTTGCCTAAAACTTAAAAAAAATTTTAATCAAAAGAAATTAATTCGCAACAAAAAATGTAATAGTTGATATTTCAACCAAAACAGATTTTAATTTCAAACAATAAACAGTTGAAGTTAACCAAAAAGACGAATTTTCAAGAAAATAGTTTAATCCTCAACCAAAAAACTTACCTTCAACCACACAATCGATCTTTCAACCGAAAAGGATACTTTTTAACAAAATTGTTAAATTCATCAAAGTATATTAATTTTTAACCAAATAGTGGTATTTTAAACCATGAGCAATAATTTTTAACCAAGAAGATTAATTTCCTATCATAAAATACCAATTTTGAACCACATAGTTGAATTTTGATCTTAAAAAGATTTATTTTCAATAAAAACTGGAAAAGTTACATATTCAATTTAAAAAATGAATAGTTTACCAAAAAAAAGGAATATTCAACAAAATAGTTAAATTTTCAACCAAACAGATGAATTTTCAACTAAAATTGTGCACCTCCAGTCAAAACATTAATTTTTAACAAAGTAGTTTAACTTTTAACCAAGTAGTTGAATTTTCCACCAATAAGAATAATTTTCTACCAAAAAAGACAACTTTTTAACAAATTACGTAAATTTTCAACCAAATACGTGAATTTTCAACTAAAAAGGATAAATTAAGAATCAAAAATAGAGTAGTTAAATTTTCAGTTCAAAAAATTGATTAAAAAAAAAATTTCAACTTGATGAAAACAAGAAAATATAAATTTACAATCAAATATGGAAAGTTGAATTTTCAGTTAAAAAGATTAATTTGAAACCAAAAAAAGAAATTCAACAAAATAGTTAAATTTATCACCAAAGTCATTCAATTTTCAACCAAAGAGATGAATTTTAAAGCAAGAAGATAAATTTTCTATTTAAAAAAATGAAATTTCAACCAAATAAATGAATTTTCGACTAAAAAAGACTTTTCGCAAAAAATGAAATAATTCAGTGACAAGGAGTTACTTTTAGCCGAAAAAACGAATTTTCAACTAACTTCAAGAATGTTCAATCAGAAAACTCAATTTTTAATCAAGCAGTCCAGCTGTCAACCAAGTAGTTGATTCATCAAGTAAAAAAGATAAATTTTCAATAAAAAAATGGAATAGTTAAATTTTCAGGTACAAAAATTATTTTTCATAAAAAAAAATTTTCAACATTGTAGTTACATTTTCAGCAAAAAAAAAAGACTTATTAACAATATTGTTGAATTTCCTAAAGGGATTGATTCTTCACCAAATAGTTGAATTTTCAAGCAAAATCATGAATTTTCAATGAAGAAGATTAATGTTCGACCGAAAAAAAAGAATTTTCAACAAAATATATCAAGTTATAACTAAAAACGATCAATTTTTGACCAAAAATAGAAAATTAAAATTTTCAGTTACGAAAATTAATTTTCAGCAAAAAAAAAGAACGAATTTTCAACAAAATAGATGAATTGTCATCTAAAGAAGATCACTTTTTAACAAAAAATGAAATGGTTCAATATCAGTTATGAAAATTAATTTTCAACCAAAAAAACAAAGTTTCAACAATTTAGTTAAATTTCCTACCAAAATAGTTGAATTTTCAACCCAAAAAGATGAATTTTCAACACAACAGTTGAATTTCCATCCAAAAAAATGACTCATAACAATATTATTGAATTTCCTAAGAAAATTAATTTTCAACAAAAATAAAGCAACAAATTTGTAATAAAATAGTTGAAAACTATTTGCATCACCTATGTAAATTACTCTGAATTACATGGATTACTCTGGATTATACGTTAGTTACGTGGATTTCTTAAATTATTTCGAATTATCCGGATTCCAAATGGATTGCCCTGGATTATAATTGAATTACGTTGGATTACCTGAAATGCTCCTAATTATTTGAATCACAAGTTTGAGGGAAAAATTTGAGGGAAAAATCGCAGAGCCCTGGGTTTTTCCATCGCTCGCGAGAGTCATGTAAATATGGCGGGCAAAGTTTCATCCCTATTTCTGTCGGAGCTCCGCCCAGCACCCTCTCGGTGAATTCCACCCAGTGCTAAAAATAAAGGAACAAACGCCGCGGCAACACAATCGTTGAAACATTTTTGACGCCGCAGGCTCCGCGAAAGAGGAAAGAGGGGCGAGAAAATAAAGAGGACACGAGTGCTGGGAAATTGAGAGGGAAAGAGAGAAAACGATTCCGGGAAAGGTAGAGAAGGGTGTAGGTGTGGGGGTGGGTTCGAACGAACGCAATTTGCATGATTTTGCATGTTTTAGCGCGCCCCGGCGCACCCAGCCTGGTTTCAGCTGTCTGTCTACGTTTTCTGCTTGCTTTTCTGGCTACAGAGGGGGTGCCAAGCAAGGGGTTTAAACGCGACCACACCACCAAGAGAGAGACGGACAAGAGAGAGGAAATTATTTTCCTTGGTTTTTCCTCGACGAAGGTGCCGCGAGTCCGAGGAATATCAATAAGATCCTTCTCCTCTCACACGAACAACCCTTCTTTTCTTCCTTTCATCGTGTCTCAAGTCGACTTCCGGTGTTTTATTTTTGTTTTTTTTTGTGGGTTAAAGTCAAGAATTATTTCTTTCTTCATTCCTTCTCACATCATAGCTTTATCCACATTACAATGGAAATTTATAATCATCTAAGGGAGCGTCCATTAATTTCGTAAGGTTTTTTTGGGGGAAATTACTTTTTATACTATTATACACATTATGTCATTATTTGTTTTATTTCTTTTTAGGGTTTCGTAGCCCCGGCCGGAAACACTTGTGAGCTGTCCGTCCGTCCGTCGTCCTTTTCTCCTGGAAGGGGCAGTATGGGAAGTGAGGTTTAGGGGAAGAGTATTGGAGTTTAGGGGAGGGGAAGTGGGAGTAATAGACGGGGTAGCAGGGGACGGGGCAGTAGGGGAGGGGGAAGCGAGGGGAAGTTCGGAAGTGAGTGGGAGTATGGGAAAGAAGTAGAGGAAAGGATTAGAAGAAGTGAGAGGAGAGTAGAGAAATGAAGGGAAAGTAGCGAAGGGAGTATGCGGGTTGGGAGAGTAGGAGCGGAGAGGATGAGTACGAGTATGGAGTGGGAGATGTTAGAATAGGGTGGGGGAGTGCTTACGAAGGCTAGTATCGGAGGGTTAGTAGGGTATAAGGGTAGATTAGAGGTAGAAAGGGAAGGAAGTAAGGGAAGTTGTGAGGAGGGGCGTGAAAGGGATGGAGGTAGGGGAGGGGCGAGAAAGTAGGTGGAGAGGAGTAGTAGGTGAGTGGAAGGGATGATAAGATATGACAGCATCGGGCAGGATAGGAAAGAGTAGAAAGGGGGGATTCTAGGGGGAGAGGAGAGAATTGAACGATTTAATTAACGTCTTAATAGGCTACGAAACCCTTTTTTGTAGGTGCATGTTGCCTACTTGAACTAATTATGACAATTACATGTAATATTTCATATTACATACGCCCAATAAATATAGAGTCGAGGAGTTAACCATTCTTGAAATCTGGTGTAGCTTGTGAAATCTCGTAATTTGGCAAATCCCTTAAATCCTTGAGATCCTTTAAAAAATATTGAAATGCCTTAAAATTTTTTGAGATTCCGTGAAATCTTTTGAAATCTTTGAAATCTTTAAAATCCCATCCATGGAATTCTCTTAAACTTAAAATCTCCAAAAATCGGCTAAAATAATTGAAATTCCCTGAAATATTTCAAAATATTAAAATGATCGCTTAAAATCTTTGAAATTCCTTTAAAATTCATTGAAATCTTTCAAATCCTTCAGGAATGAGGATCTTTCCGAATCTCTAGCAATCTTTTATACTTTTAAAAGAAAATTACTCGAAATCCTTTATGTATACCATTAAGCCATTTCCCTTTCAGGGTAGGCGTGACACTACCCGATTCGGGTAGTGTTTCTAGGTGGATAGTTTCTTGTAGTAAATAACTACAAGTGTGGGCTCACCACACCCATGATGTGCCAACAACATGCAGTATTCTCGAATGGTCACCCATCCAAGTACTAACCGCGCCCAACGCTGCTTAACTTCAGTGATCCGACGAGAACTGTTTTTTTCAGCGTGGTATGGCTGTTGGCTTTATAATATTCGGAAATTATTTGAAATTCCGTTAAATCTTTCGTAATCTTACGAAATACTCTAAAATCCGTAGATATACTTTGGAATCTTTTGAAATCTCTTAATTTCCTTTAAAATCCCGTGACTTCTTTCGAAATATTTTTCAATCTCTTGAAATCCCTTAAAATCTCTAAAAATCAGTTAAAATAATTGAAATTCCCTGGAATATTTCAAAATATTAAAATGAATCCTTAAAATCTTTGAAATTCCTTTAAAATTCATTGAAATCTTTCAAATCCTTAAGGAATAAGGATCTTTCCGAATCTCTAGCAATCTTTTATACTTTTAAAAGAAAATTTCTCGAAATCTTTTATAATATTCGGAAATTCTTTGAAATTCCGTTAAATCTTTGGTAATCTCACGATAACATCTGTGAATATACTTTGGAATCTTTTGAAATCGCTTAATTTCCTTTAAAATCCCTTGAAATCCCGTGACTTCTTTTGAAATATTTTTAAATCTCTTAAAATCCCTTAACATTTCTTAAAATTCCTTGAAATATTTTTAAATTCTTCGTTTTTACGTAACCAATGGACGTTCCCTAAAACTTATCCATTCAAAATAAATTAAGACATATTTCAGAGATGACAAAGGTCAGAGTAGAAAGCTGTGAGATCAAGGGTCAAAGATGAAGTGTCAGGAGTCAAAGAGTAAAAATGAGATGTCAAAGATCAAAAGTCGTAGGTCAGAGATCACAAAACAAATTTCAGGAGTGAAAGAAAAAAAGGAGAGGTGAAAGATCAAATGTCATAGGTTACAGGTCAATGATCAAAGTTCATAGGCTAGATATCGTATGGGAAATCCAGGAATTATAAGGAAAAGATGAGATATCACAGGTCAACGGTGAAGGGTCAGGGGTCAAAAAGTAAAAATAAGAGGTCCAAGTTCAAAGGTCGTAGGTCAGACGTCATAAAGTCAATCTCAGGAGTCAAAGGAAAAAAGAGAGGTCAAAGATCAAAGGTCATACGCTGGAGATCGTATAGAAAAATCCAGGAGTTATAGAGCAAATATTAGAGGTCACAGGTCAAAGGTGAACAGTAAAAGGGGTCAAAGGCCACACATTTGAAAATATTGACTCTTTTTCTATAAAAAAATAGAACAAAATTAATTTTTTAATTAGTTTGAATAGTCATTGTGGAATTGAAGAGGTGTTATCAGATCGGTGTAGACTTTCTGGATCATAGTATGTGCTAGAGCCACCAGCCACGCGTGATTCGAGCGATTACCTGTAATGACGCTCTCGGCGGTTGTGCGATCCCCGCGTGTGGATTCAACGACAATGGCTGCTCATTATCGGCTCGCTATTGGCCCATTGTTATCGGTGAGAGAGCCGGAACGGCCTTACAACGACGAGGAACGATACCGCGACCACAGAATGACTCGTCCTTTTCCACATCGATTCCGAATAGCGAATAGTTGACGTGAGTTTCACGTTCTGACAGACTTCGAAATAGTAATCTATGGCAATGATATGTTTCATGGAAAAAAAAAAATATTTTCTAATCCTTCGCGTTTCAAAGTAGAATAATTTTTTACCAAATTATTTAAACAATAGCAAAAAACAAGTACGCTGCGTCCGCTTTTTGCACGTTTCTAATTTTAATTGCCTATTTGTCAAATTAAAATATATGCTTAAAATTGATGTACTGAAAAGTATAATTATTAATTATAAATAATTATAAATATTAAAATTTCTAGATCGGTTTTCATACAATTTTTAATTAATAAGTAAAGTAACTTTCATAAAATTGTATACATCTTTTAGCAATAGGTCCATTCAAGATCCTTCAATTTTTAATGTGTACAGTTTAAAATGATGTAATTTTTTATGTTTTTTCAATAGTTCAATTTTAATGACTTAAAATTGAAAACACTTCAATTTTAAAGGTTTATAAATGAAAATGCTTAAATTTGGATTATTTCAAATATCAGAAGTCAATTTTTCAGTTCTAAATCTTCCAAAATGAAGAAATTTTGAATTGCAAATTATCAAAATTACAGAATTTTTAATTGTAAAACTTGAAACTTGCATAAGTTTCAATTCTAATTTTCACAATTCAAAGCTCTTCAATTGCAAAGCTTTAGTTATAAATACTATTTATTTACTTAAAAACTAATTCACTAATTAACAAATGAAAGGTCTACAATTTTGAAGATTTACAATTGAATATTCTTCAATTTGAAGTTTGTATGAATGAAAATTCCTAAATTTTTATAATTTTGAACATTTTTTCAAAAAAATGTTTAATCTTCCAAATTGAAGAAATATTAATCTATGGCAATGATATGTTCAATGAAAAAAATATATTTTCTAATCCTTCGCGTTTCAAAGCAGAATAATTTTTTACCAAATTATTTAAACAATTGCAAAACCCAAGTGCGCTGCGCGCGCTTTTTGCACGTTTTTTATTTTAATTGCCTAATTGTCAAATTAAAATATATGCTTCAAATTGAAATACTAAAAAATATAATTAATAATCATAAACAATTATAAATATTAAAATTGCTACATCGGTTTTCATAAAATTTAAACTAAAGTAACTAAAGTAACTTTCATAAAATTTTGTACATCTTTTTGAATCAGGTCCATCTTGACGATTTGCAATTCAAGATCCTTCAATTTTTATTGTATATAGTTTAAAATGATGTAATTTTTAATGTTTTTTCCATAGTTCAATTTTAAAGACTTAAAATTGAAATTTCTTCAATTTTAAAGATTTATAAATAAAAATTCTTGAATTTTGATTATTTTAAATATCAGAATTCAATTTTTCAGTTCCAAATCTTCCAAAATGAAGAAATTTCGAATTGTAAATTATCAAAATCACAGAATTTTTAATTGTAAAACTTAAAACTTGCATAATTTTCAATTGTAAATGTTCACAATTCAAACCTCTTCAATTCCAAAGATTCACTTATGAATACTATTCATTCAATTAAAAACTAATTCACTAATTAACAATTGAAAGGTCTACAATTTTGAAGATTTACAATGGAATATTCTTCAATTTGAAGGGTGTATGAATGCAAACTCTTAAAATTATCAAAATTTAATAAATTTTGATAATTTTGAAAATTTTTATTCGAAGAAATGATTAATCTTCCAAATTGAAGAAATTTATAAAGTAACTCATAAAAATTACAGAATTTTTAATTACAAATTTTTCAAATTAAACAATCTTTAATTTTAAAAGAGTAACAATTCAAAGATCTGTAATATTGAAGAATTACAATTGAAAATTCTTGATTTTTGAAAATGTCTAATTGCAAATTACTCAATTTTCAAGATTTTATTTTAAAGGTTTGTAAGTTGGAACATTGTATTTGAAACAGTTCAATTTTGAAGATTCACAATTAAAAATTCTTCAATTTTATAGATGTATAAATAAAAATTCGTAGATTCTTTTAATCGAAGCCCTTCAGTTTCAAATATTTACTTATAAATAATATACACTTACTTATAAATTAATTTACTAATTAACAATTTAAAGTTCAGCAATGTTGAAGAGTTACAATTGAAAACCCTACCACTTTATGAATGTATAAATAAAAATTTTATAATTGGATGATTTTGAAAGTCAAAAGACAAGTTTTTAATTTCAAATCTTCCAAATTGAAGAAATTTCAAAAGTAAATCATTAAAATTGCAGAATATTCAATTGAAAAGTTTCCAAATTAAATAATCTTGGATTTTAAAGGATTTACATTCAAAGATCTTCAATTTTGAAGAACTATTATTAAAAATTATTGATTTTTGGAAATGTAGAATTACAAATTCTTCAATTTTCAAGATTTTTATTTTAAGGCTTGTAAGCTGGAACATTTTATTGGGAATAATTGAATGTTGAAGATTTACAATTAAAAATTCTTTAACTTTAACAGTTTGCAATTCAAATTTTCACAATTTTGAAGAGTCGCAATTGAAATCCTCAATTTTAAAGGTGTATAAATAAAAATGTAATAGTTGATATTTCTATCAAAAAGAAATTAATTTGGAATAAAGAGTAAATGAATTTTCTACCAAAAAGTTAATTTTGAACCAGATAGTTGAAT